>JAIWVJ010000058.1:0-52435 GCA_024322285.1 Musa beccarii
GTTAGTAGTGTCTTGTTCATTAGTAGTTGCTTGTTTAGTAGTTACTTGTCTAGTAGTGTCTTGGCCCTTTCCATTAGCACAAGTAAAAGAATGAATGTAAACTCCATTTCCGTTAGCGCCAAGGAAAACCGTAATTGAATCCATATCTTACCCCCCGATTATAAAGATCTATATTATTCAACACCCCCAACACCAGTTCTTTTCTACTTTACCAACGGAGATGAGCATTCATCATGAAATTCTTTCGAACAGGACATTTTCGTCGACTTAACCGCCCCTTATATATATTTCCTTTCTACTCTGCCTTTTGACTTTACCGAACAGAACAGGCAACTCATGAATTTCACAGAACTTACACTTACTCCACCACCTGGGGCAGCAGATTCTTAAGTCTACTTTCTTTCCTTTACTTCCCGTGCTTGAAGCTTCCTCTCGAACGGATGGATTCTTCATCAGTTGCTTTCGTTTAAGAAGGGGGCTGGGTGTTTACTCTCTTCTATCATATGCGCCTAATGTTCTCATCAATTCCGATGAAACAAGAAGTGGTCTAGTTCCAGAAGCTGTTGAATCGTACTAAGAAGAATAGGTTTAGGTGTTAGAATCAGGATCTGGTGAGGGCGCGGAAGCATCAGAATGGCCTGTGAAACTTGAAAGTAAAGCTCGCTCGACAAGCAAAGGAACAAACAAAGGGGAAGTTGCTGAACCAGCAAGGGCGAGTGTAGCAGAGTTCCAGAAGCTGTTGCAGAAACCCTTATTTGTTAGTTTTATTAAGGATCGGGGTGCTAACGCTTATTGGCTACGCGGGGACAGTGAGTGAGTTTCAACTTTCACTTCTATGGAGCTACACTGATTTACTTAGCTTAGCGCTTCAACAGTACTTTACTATTCCCTTGACCACAAAAACGCCTATATTCTATTCCTAAGTGAAGGGAACAAGCAACATAATAAGCTGTTCTAGTTTCATATGCAAGTGCACTCTATTTCTCTTCTTTAAGTAAAAGCAAACTCCTGAGGAAAAAGTGCTTTTCGATGTGTTACGCCCTTCTCTAATAGGCAATAAAGTTAGGAATCAAAATAAATGAAAAGAGATTCAAATGGAAAGAAATCTCGTATCAACAGATTCAGAAATAACTACTTGAAAAGCAGGAATCCCAACGTTGAGTCAGAGCTGGAGTGAGTGAAAAGAACAAGTTCCTCTTCCCCGCCTGTACAGACTTATTGTGCGCCAACGATCAAAGAAGTATACATCCTGATGAAACTACCCTTTCTATAAATAGAAGATTGATACTATTAGTATGTAAGTATTCTATTTTACTCTTTCCTTCAGAGAATGAAGCTATGAAGCGAGAAATTGAGCTGCTCCAAAACGGATCCTCGATCTCTCGACCCCATGGATCTCCTTTCAGTGGGAACAGGACTACAAGGTAAGGTAGGCGAACATTCTAAGGCGTAACACTTTCGAAAGCGAGTAAAGCTTGGCTTGGAGAGGACAGCAAGTGACGAAAGATTAAGGTGCTTCAAGCCTAGTCAATCCAAACTTGCCTTTCCGCTTTCTCATTATTCCCTGCTGGCTATGCGCAATCCACTGTTGAGACGTAAAAGTGTTCTTATTATTAAGAAATAGCTTTTCGCTTTCTTCGTGCTCCTTCTTTCAAAGAGCTTATTTGTTCTTCAAACTTTACCTATATAGGAATATCAATATCAATATCTATAGGAATATCTAAATCAATAGAAATGCTTTACCTTACATAGCTCACTCGTGCCTTATTCGTGTTAAGCTTTCTTCGTTCCTCGGGCTTAGGCTTCCGGACTCGACTTGTTAGCTCTTCCTTATTCTTCCAAAACCAACACTCACGCTTGCTTTCTGCTCTCGACCGGTCTTGACTTCAGGCGGTTACACCACTAGGGGCGCGGCTAGGGGAAACACAAACTACAAGACGGATCTACTGACGGACGGCGTACTCACGCGATTCGGCTCTTGGTAGCCTACGCTTATTCTCCATCAGGTCCTAATTCCGTCCACTTAATGTTGCCGTGACGCCGTCTTTATGTGCAGTTAGGAACAGCCGATTAATTCCAGAGCGCAATCGATCATCCCCTTTTGCTGAATAGCATCCTATGGAGTTTTTCGTCTATACCAGCTTATCAGCCTTCTTTGTCTTCGGTAAGCGAATGGCTTTCAGACTCTCGCGCACCATAGTGTGGATCCTAAAGGTTTATGGACGCACCATTCCCTACTCACATTGTTAGAGACTCAACTCCATTCCAAACTAACCGCCTTCCACCCAGCATAAGTTTGCGATCTTTGTTTGGGAGTTAAGCCCGACTTACTGATAACAAGACTTCCACTTTCTAATTCTGCTCCAAAGACTGTCATTATCCACTGCCAAATCCCAGCTCATGTTCAAAAAAGCGCCTGGCCCCTGACTATTAATTTGTGGAAACTTCCTGATACCGAAACCACCCTTGTATACCGGCTTTTTCACTGTTTCCCGATTCACCCAGTTAATGCCTTCCAATACTCCACATGGACCAAAAAAAGAAACGAAAGTCTATCCATTATTATTCAAGCTCAGAAAAACGAATCCTTAGGCGGGTCCTCTAATGCATAGGAAGACCCCCTATAACTTACTTCATGAGTGTCCGTTTGTTTTCCAGCAGAGGATCCAAAATGGGATTGCCTTACCGGTAGTCTTTCCACTGAACCCATACACCAGGGGTCTAAAGTCTTCCTTGTTCCGGCAGCCTACTTTTAAGGGAATACCAAGTGGAAGGGGAAAGTACCTTCATTCATGCCTAAAATCCTACCTTGTATTCTTTTTTGCCAACCACGCCGGGGCGTTAGGACTTAAGTGAGAATGTGACTTAGTAAAGAGTCAAGTTAACCAACAGAACTGAGGCCACTATAGTAAGTTGTAAGAAAAAGAGTACGGAAAAAGGGGTTGTATTCCGCTCTTTTCTTTTAATAACACCAGTTGCATTTTCGAAAAAAGGGTGCAGTCATATGCATAAAGCAGATGTCTTACACAGGGGTGGCAACTCGGTCTACTCACCTCCGATTTTATTTATTGAGGCCAATTCCAACAGATATCTTGAGAATACATTCATACCAAGAACATCAAGTCAAGGGGAAAGTGGGCTGCCGAAGTCCCCTCGAGCTCTTTCATTAGGGGGGTTCTCCAATGTTCGAAAAAGTAGGAATTCTCACACACTCCAGAATACGGTAGAATAAAACCCCAGCTTATTGAAGGTTTCCTCAATGAAAACCCATGCTATCAGATATCATATGCTTGTATCATATCCATCCTTGGCCTTTGATTTATGCAAAACATGAACCAGCTCTTGTGCAAAGATTGCTTGATGGTTTAGCCTTCCGTCCCGTCCCAGAGCAAACCCTATTAGAGGAATCAATCTGTGGAAGCACCCCCGTGAGTAATAATCTTAGAAATGGCCTTTGAAAACAAACCACTTTGGGACGAAATTGTTATAAGCGAAAGGAACCTGAACCTTGGGGGATAAGGGCAATGAAGGTATGATTGAGAACAAAACTCTAGGCATGGTCCCAGAGCTCAATCCGTCCTGTATAACATCTACCACAGATGCAACAACAGTGGCCCAGAAGATCTTTCAAAAGGAAGCTTCAAATCCATCTGGTCCCGTTTTGAATTGGGCATTGAGAAGATTACATTTTGGATTGCACTTTCTTCTGGCATGGAAATCAATCCATCATTTTCCTCATCTGTGACCAATCTAGGAATAACTCCCATCAGCTTGACCCTACATCTAGGATTGTCCCAAACTTTTACTGATTATTCCAATTGGCTCTTGCATTCTTAATGTTTTGCTGCCCTGTTGCGCCATCATCATCAAGCCTCAATTGTTATAAACGATCCCCTTCCCTTTCCTTAAGCCAATAAACCCGATACTTTTGCCTCCAAAGAATTGATTTGGGGGGTAGGAATTCACGCACTGGAGCCTGGATGACTTATTGCAAGCAGCTCATTCTTCGCTGCCCTCCCTTTGAAGTAAATAGTAATGCCACCCTCAGAGCCCACGCACTACTAATGGACGAATAGACGAATTGATCCTAGTAATAGACGAATAGACGAATTGATCCTAGTTGTGTTCTTTAGGCATCTTCTGGCTCCCATATTTCCGAAGTCCTAGGTTCATCCTCACCTGCGTCCTTTTCTCGTTGTCTGACAGTTCCTCCGGCGACCTTAAGGGTTACCTCCAAGGTTTGCTTTATAGTTCCGCGTATGGGCTTATCCACTTTCTCATTGCTCTCCTCCTCGTTGTTTTCTCGAGGCACCGGCGAGCTTCCACCTGCAAACTCGTAGCCAGTGTCTTCCGCGTTGCATCGTTGGTCGCCCTGCTCCTCAACAAGATATGTTTTCCCTTTTCTAAACAAGGGATCCTTTATCCACAATTCGTCCCAGTCTAAAGGTTCCACATAGGTCATTCTCATTCCATTGGATGTTGAAAAGCCATTACAATATGCCTGAAGTGGCCAGGCTGCAAAGTAGGCAATGTCTTCTCGCCTTAATTCTCTTTTGTCTATTTCTCGCTCCTCTGCTACGTTTAACCACTGAAGATCTGGACAAGACTCCAGTAAGCAAAGTAAGACCAATAGCGGAGATATAGTTTTCAAGTAAGTAGTGTGAGGAAAAGAGTGTAGCGGCAGTCTCAGGATAGGCAGACTCATAGCTAGTAGTAGAGGAATCCCAGGTGATATACTTACTTTAGGTCAAGAGGGACAGGCTAACAGTAAGGAAGGGATATCCGATTTGAATCAAGACGAATAGGCATTAGTCTCAGTTTGTAACCAAGTCAAGTAAGCCCACAATAGGTTAAATAAAGGTTGAAAGGGAAGTTGTACAGCTTTGAAGTCCCTAGTAGCAGACCGTAGTCACAGACCAATAGGCAGGAATATAAGATTTGAAGCGAGTAAAGGCAGCTTTGTTCTCGGCAGTGAAAGAGGACCCTAGATCGAGTCCAGTTAGTATTTTGACTAGGTTCAAGCCAAACAAGTAAGGATCCCCGGACCAGAAGCTAAAGCATGTAAGTAAGGTGAATAGACAATAAAGCAAGGTTCGAGTTGCCCTATTGAAGTCTGATTAGCAGTGGTGCAATTCCGAGTTACCAGGTTCCTTATTCTAGTTGGTGGGGTTGACTTGGCAACACTTGTGCAATTCTAGATTCCTGCACCACGACTTGGAGTTAGCCCCGGTTCCACTCTGTTAGGGGCCCGTTCCATTCCTGTATGCCCGGCAAGTGCCCCATTCTTTGAATTACCTCTATCATTCCTCTCTTGGGGGCGTGCCCAGCCTAGGAGTTCCTAGTGAAAGCCCTATAAGTAGTTTTTCCATTCTCTCCGGTAGTGATTTAACTCTTTCCAGTAGTCATTGGATCTCCGGTTTCGAGTTAACATATTGGAAGTAGTAGCGAGTTCCTAGGGAAAAGATAAGGATGATTAGCATTGATTCAATTACCGTTAGCAGCAGTATTGGTCTTGTCAACAGTGATTCAATTCCAAGTTAGAAGTTATCATATTGGAAGCACTAGTGAAAGTCTTAGTTAGTGCCCAAAGGATTATTATTATAGGTTTCAAGCAAATAGAGCAAGCCTTGAGCTGTGGGTAAGGTTCGAGGACAATAGGGAAAGTTTTGAAGTAAATAGAAGGAAGAGTCAAGGGCATAAGAGTGAGAAAAGGCCAGATCTTGAACTACATAATTGAAATAGGTAGTGTAAGTTTGGGAGCTAGTAAGGGATACTCAACCCTAGAGGCAGTGAGATCCGAAGTTCATTCTTTTTCTTATTATTACTAGTTCGATCTTTGCTCCTATCAGCTCCATTCTTATTGGTATCCATTCCTATTGGTAGCGGTTCAGGTCTTTCAAACAGTAGCTAAATTCTCATAATGCTCGGGTTGGTTCTATGTTCTACTAAATGTATCCTGTATTATTGGTTTGATTATTAGAAGCTGTGATTTCACTCTCTTACTGTTTTGTTTGTAGCAGAGGGGATTAAGGAGTTGTGGAAAGACAGTAAGCCTATAAGGCAGGAACACAAGAATGAAAGGCTTAAGTCTTAGAAGGAGTTAACAACTAGGAGACAGGAGGATCATACTAGGAGTTTATGAGCGGAAGGTCAAGAAGTCAGGTTGACTTATTTACTTTCAACACTGGGGCTAACCTAAAAGAATGCAATTCTAAGGTAAGTCCACCTTGTCTTGTGATCCTAGGTCAGCCACCCCAAGGAGTGAAACTCAGAAGTAAGCATCGAAGAAAGGGCAGCTTTGAATGAGCTGCTCCACTACTACAAAGGAAAAGCAAGTAATTAACTATCAGGTCCTCTACTAAAGAAGTGAGGCCAAGCTAACCTTAGAATACATCTACTTTCAAAACAGCTTAAGTCAAAAGAGAAACCAGAGGGGATAGAGGTATGGTATAGGAGCAAGCAGGGTTCAATTTCTTTAAGTAGATAAGTATAAGAATAGAGTCGTTAGTGTATTAATTAGTAGAAAAAGAGTTCAACTAGTATTAGTATCTGTATGCTTGTCTGGTTGGCCCAGAGATATTTGTAGTTGCCGGGGGGGAGTCCAAGAATAGATTGAGTCAGCTTCCCCAGAAAGTGTAGCCATCTCATTCTTCGCTGCCCTTAACTTGTTATCCTATTAAGTACTTATGCAGGCTGTAAACTCTTCTTTTGAGTCGTTGAGCAGAAGTTTGACTAGAAAACCCTTCTTTTGAAAAACCCTTCCGTGTTATTACAATACCTGTTTTCGACTACTAGACAATACAGAGCGAGATCCTCTTATTCCGTTTCTGATCCAATAAACTCCTTTAGCCCATTAATTAAGGAAGGGCACCAAACACAGGACTTGAGAATGGAATGTGAGTGCTACCAGTGAGATAACAGATCGAACAAGAGCAGGGCTACCGGGGTTTACATCGCTAAGTACTTAATTAGGTATAAAGTCGTTATTGGCTGGCGGACTTCGACTCCAAGAAATAGAGGTTATTGGCTAACCGAGTAGAGTAGTTTCATTATAGAAACAGGAGGATACAGGCGCAAGTCGGCAGCAATAGATTCTTCACTTTGAGTTTGGGTTCGAGGAAAAAGAATCATAATCATAAAGTAAAGGCTTGCTTCCTTTAGAACTGGAGCTGGACTCTAATCTACCTCTGGCAACACCACTTATTGGGGCATTGATACTAGTTGGGGCATTTGACAGTACTGGTTAAGGCTCACTTTTGTATGAACTATAGTAATTGTAGTATAGTAGTAGAATTCACAATTGACTAGCGGCAGAAACAGTTTACCAGGTGTTAGTAGCTGCAGAGTAAGAATTTCACTAAGTTAGTAAAGTTCTAATTTGACTAAGTAGTATGAGATCGGTAGTATCAGATTGGAACCCCTTGCTTGCCTTTTCACTTCAAACTTGCTTCCTCACCAGCTCTTGCTTCATATCTTTCTTCGGTTTCTTATCCAGCTCCTTATTTGAACCTTAGTTAGTGCACTTGTTCTTAAGGAAAGTCACCCATTTTTCAACTATGAATTAGTATAACTTTGATTAGGGAAAATACTCCTCAATTCGAGCAGGCAATCTAGAAGCTTCTATTGCCCTGAGTCTTGAATTCAATGATTCCTTTCCTCCCCGCTTGCAGCTTACTTGCCTATTATTATACTGAGTAGTTCAATAGACTATTATACTGAGTAGTTCAATAGACAGAGTACTTGGCGAGATGGAGGGCAATTCACACTTTCCTCGAAGCTGATATCCCTGCCTTATATCCTTTAACAGCGGATCCGTATCCTTACTGCTTAGGATCCAACCTAACCTACACTTGTCCCCTACATTCCCTATCTGCTGTTTTAGCCCTGTGCATCTCATTCTCCAATTACTTCCTTTTATTCTTTCTTTACTGTAACCGGGTGTTTTACTTGAATCTGTCTTTCTTTATTGGCGCAGCTGCAAGATGTTACGCGTAAGGAGAGGGTGTTAGTTGTTGCTTTGACTGTTTGACCTGTATTGGGATAAGAAGCTAAAGATGGAAAGTGGAGTTCGGGTGTTTAAGAGGTTTATGCTAGTTATGTATTTGAGTGTCTTGCTGGCTTGGATGCGAGGAAAGCCTAGTTCGTCAATTGTTCTAGCTAAGAATGGAGCAAGTAAGAAGGGAAGACTTCCTTTCGAGTAGGGGAACTATGGGGCGAGTTTAATCTATAGCTGAGCCAACAAGTAGAGTTGTCGGTTTGTCTGTTGAATCTTTTCTCCTTAGTAAGTAGTTAAAGCAGATCCACTTATTCCCGCTGCCAACTAAAGTAGAACACCACTCCAACAGAGGATGAGAATTCTGGTATCAAACAAAAGAAGAGGCAAGCGCGTAATGGGCTTGGTTCAAAAGGGAGGATAAGAATCAAGTTCATTGTTGCAAAAGTTAGGGTCGGGCGCTAGTGTTTCTGTGCAAAGATCAGATACTTCACTCAAACTTCCGGGGTATTAAAAGAATGCAACTAGAAAGTAGGAGACAAGCATATACCAAGCATATACAAGAGCTGATACTTTCTACTCGTGTTATACGTTGCCATTACCAAGTCCTTTACGGAACTATGCACTAAATTCCATCCGCCTAGTTGTCATAGATTGTTGCAGTTGTTATGAGTCCTGTGCCCTAAAGTAATTGGCTAAAGAGTTAGTGGCTCCACTACTACTATAATTGCAGCCAATAACTCCTCTTGTCGACTTGTCTAGTAGTTGTTTGGCGGTGTTAACTACTTATAATGCATTTCTTACTTTTGGTTGTTTCAGCCTAGGAGATATCATTTCTTCTTTTATAACTGAATGCAGAGGATCTTCTACCTTTTACTCACAAAGAATGAATAGAGAGGGTGTATAAGAATGAAGCTGGCAATAAGACACAACTTGCTAGCTCATCCAGTAGAACACAAAACTAGAGCCATAGAGGGCAGGGAAAACAGGCTTCTAAGTAAACTGGGGATTCACCAACTAATGAAGGGCAGCGAAGATGGCTCTAACAAGACCAGGGGCAGGTAATTCTATACTCCCCGCTTCATCTCCTGCTTCTGGTTATGATCCTTATTTAGATTCTAGAGTCGATTCCACTCGCACTGTAGATTGCTACTTCTATGGTCTTCTTCTCTGATCTGGATATACCTATTAATACTAAGAATAAGGGAGCTTTGAACAACTGCTGCGTAACACGAACAAAGGAATCGTTGAAGCGCATTAAGGCAATTAATGAAGTTTGTCTCAAGGAAGACGTTGACTCCTTTCCTCGCCTCGCACCCCGCCGGATAGCCAACGACTACAAAGGCATTAACTACTCAACTCACTGTTGACTTATACTTGTTCTCGAGCCTCACCACTCCAGCTACTTGTTCAATTAGTCTTCATGGCGTCAGGAGCTACGTTGCACGGGTTTATTAAACCTTTTACCCTTCCTATTAAGTAAGATAAGATCTCTCCCTTTTACCCTTCCTATTAAGCTGGATGGGCAACCACATCTATTATCTTTTATATATTAATTATAGGAATTTTCACCCGAATCACTTGGAGGTGTTGATAGCTCATAGCTCGCAAATCCATTTACCATAAGAGGAGAACGAGCAGCCCTACCGCTGAAGACATATTTGGGCATATCCTTACTTTAGTTTCAGAAGCAGCTTTTTCAATAGAATGCCAAGTTCCAGTTTGATCTGTAGGCATAGTGGTTCTGGTTCTGGTTCTTGTTGAAGAATATATAGACGAATCAACGAACATAGCTAACCTGCTGGCAAGAAGACATCTGTAACTTTCATAGACTCCCTTACCTGTAAACTGGACTACTAGACTATACTCGCCCCCAACTCTATCTTCCTTATAGTGGTTTTTGCTTGCCCGGTTACTTCCATTGCCCACCTCTGTTGGATTATACCAAGTCCTGTGCTACTTATGTATCCGCAGCCTCTTTGGTTAAGCCTTATTGTCTCCGCGTACGTGTTCCTTTTATTCTTGCCCAACCGGTAACTTCACTCTTATTCTTAAGGGTTCCCTTGCTGTTGCTGATAGTGATCTAGCAGAAATACATTTCCATATTGAACTTGAAACTCCCTGTTAGCCCTTGAACCCATAACTATAGGAATGAAGCAGTCAACAACACCCATAACTATAGGAATGAAGCAATCAACAACAAAAGAAGCAGTGGTGTAAAAGTAAGCTGTAAGCAGTGCTGTACCGAGGAGGATAAAGTTTAACTAGAGCTGCCCGAGCCGAGTTTTTATACTTCCTGTCTGCTTGTGCCGGATAGCAAATCTGTCTGCTAAGGTTCACTTTTAGTTATTACCCAATCCTGTGCCATATACCTGCAGCTCTGGCAAAGGCAAAAACACTATGACCAATTCCAGGTACGGTGTTGTTGTGGGGAGGAAATCAAGAAATAAGGAAATAAAGAAATGTTGCTCAATTGACTCATTGCTACACACAAGCAACCAACCAGAAGAGCCTACACCTGAACTCCCGGCTTCTTTGAACTGCCACTGCCCTCACCTGTTCTTTTCACTTCCACTGCCATGTAAGCTATGGCAACCATATTTCTTTCTTTCTTCTATAATGCCTCTGGCTCATCCACTCCAACTGCATATCTTTAGCCTACTTCTGGAACTACTGATTCTTTAGCCTACTTCTGGAACTGCTGATTCTTTAGCCTCTGATGATACTGATCCTCAAGAAGTTGGTCCATAGCTGTGCCTTTGTATACGCGGATTCCGGGATTGAACGTGAAGGATACTATACTTGTATCGGTAGTAGCGAGTAGCTAGTTTCATTCAGTAGGCTTAGGCTCCTCTCTGGCTCTGACTCCGAGACAGGGTTTCTCGCTCTAGTATTTACTTGTTGGGTCTACTGCCTTGACAGACTTGTAAGCTCAATGCCGCTACACACAGAGAAAGGACTTGGGCATAACAGCAAATAATGTATTTCTTGTTTTTTCTTATTGAAGATAAGTTATACGTATCTCTTGCTCTTGAAACGTTGTCTTGGCGAGTGACTTGTCTGTCTGCTTGTTCCGAGTAAACTAATTATGAATCTATTTCTATTTCCAAAAGAAAAGAGACCGGGTTTAACCTTCAACTAGTAGTTCAGGGAGGGCTTGTTTACTTACATGCAAGGGTGGTTCTTTCGCTCCTTTAGCCATGAATACTTGACTTTGTTCTCCTCTTGCTTTGTTACAGTTGCTCTACTGGGGTTTCTATTTCCTACCATTGACCTTTGCTCCTCCATAGTTCTTAAAGAATCAAGTCAGAATTCTAGTTTAGTTGCCGGCAGAGCACTTAGCTTCAACAGAATGAGTAAGCATTGAAGAAAAGAATTGAGATTAATAAAGAAAGAAAGCAAGAAAGTAAGCTTAGAAAAAGAAGAAAGTTAGCAACGAAGCGGAAAGGGCCAAGTAACTACTAATGTTACGCGGCAGTGTTGCTATTACGTGTCGCGGCAGGGCCGCTCTAACAAGACTTCTTTTCTGCTTGCTGTCTTGTCTATCCAGCAGCTCATTCTTCGCAGCCCTCGCATCAAAGAAATCATATTTGGAGTAAGCCTAGAGCCATATAAGTAGTCTGCCCAGAGTAAGATAAGTAGTACGCTCTTATTTCCTATAAAATATTCTATAGTGGACCAGGCGCTCCACACTCCCCACAGACCTTAACGAACCACATACAAAAGGCCTTCCCGAACCATACCTATCAACTGACCTTGCCGGACCATACCCATACCCTAAATTATGTATTGTGAGTTTATATCCTTGGTGTCCCCGGGTCCGCTCACTGAATGACCGAGGTACTTTCGATGCACGAGCGAATGAGCGATCGATGCCACTTTCTTTCTTGTCAACTTTATAGCACATGGTAGGCGAGAAGGAGCACGTACTATATACTCTATCTAAGGTTGGTTCGAGATACTCTAAGGTTGGCTGTTAGGTAAGGTCAATTCTTATTTGAAAGCAGGATGACTATGCTCTTGCTTAATTCTGATTGTGATTGGTGCAAACAACAGCTCTTGTGCCGGTGTTTCTCTTTTCACGATGGAGCTCTTGTTCGAGTGTTAATTAAGTAAACATCAACTCTTCTTAGTATCCTTCGGCGTCTATTACAAGTCCCCTTACTCCTGTCGATTCCTATTGCTTATCCATTCTCTCATTTGCTTCTATGCTTTTCGATTCGATTCTATTCTATTCATAGTTGTTTTCTTGTTTTCATATGATATTTGCTAGTAGTTAGTTTGCTTATAGTAATTCAAGTTATAAAAACTAGGTTCATTTGCTTCTATTGCTTTTCGATTTGTGTAGCAAAGTTGTCTTCTGTGTTCTCTATGTTATGTTGGTTGGTGCCGGTGTTCGTTCCCATGTTTCTTCTTAGATTAGTGTTCGTTAAGTCACATCCCCGCCTTCTATTACTGAGCGATGCTGCTCCAAGAAAGAGTTTGCAAGGGACCTTCGATGCACCCCCACCCCAACTAATGTTAGCTTAATCCTTTAGAGCGTCTTGTCAAACACGGATTTATTGAATCTTTCGAGCTGTAAACAAGGAATTATTGGAAATTTCACTCTCTTGTATTGCAACTGCTTAATGAAATTGATCTATGACTTATGTTATGCGCATGTTCTATAATTCAGTATGGAATTGACCTAGAAACGAAACTCCGCCTTAGCACGACATCTTGTGTTGGTACAGTTTCTCTTCAGCCCATACTATACTGCATTTCTATTATCGAGCACCGAGTCCACCAAGTAACAGTAATTTCGTATCTTTGGACTCCTCATCGGGAAAAGGTGCTGAAAGCCGACTTACAGAATGAAAACATCAAGTAGCAGGGCCTAGGTGCTCTGTCTGTTCTTAAGTCAGAATCAAACAACAAGTACAGAGAACAACTCTAAGCTATGAATTGCAGAAGTCAGAATCGAGAAGAAGTCAGTCAAAGAAGAAAAAAGAGAAAGGGCAGTTCAGAATAAGCTGGCTCAAAGGTAAGGATAAGTTCTCTAAGGATAAGAGTGGTAAGTAAAAGAAGAAAACTAAGTAGGAGAATAATGGATGCCCCCAAGTAGGCAAGTCGACATTGAAGCCTATGACCTAGCGAACAGACCTAGAGCAGTATTAACGAGAATGAAACCGGAGCTATAAGACTAGCAGTATACGTACGAGACTCGCGCATCTATTAATGGAATAGAAAAAAGGGAAGCAAGAATCTTACTAGTACTAACGAGAACCAACCTCGAAATAAAAAGAAGTTAACCAAAGCAGACTCCTAAGAAAAAGGTAGAATAAAGAATAAGTGGAAGAAATATTAGAATGCCCCCATTGCCTATCACAACTAACTGTCAGTTTCCCAAGCCTTATTCTCTAGTAGCCAATCTTACTATCTATACTTGTTTAGAAGCTCCTCCATTATTTGTTTGATCTGACTTTACTGCCTTCCATACCTGTGTTTTAGTCATCAAGGCAACTACTAACTATCTGATTGAACTAATGGATAACAGCAATGCAACTACTAATGGTAATACTCTCACTCGGAACTAGGAAATCTACTAGTACCTCCAAGACGGAAACCCCGCCCAACTAATCTAATCTTACTTGACTTTGCTTTAAGCCTAAGTTGACTGCTTATCCGCCGGACTTTCTCCTGTATTATAGTATTACTCCCCTGACGCTCATTTCTTATTGCCAGCTATTGAATTAGAACACGCCCCAAAGATGAGGGCAGCGAAGAATGAGCTGCTTACAACTACTCTACTCAAAGCTTGACTTCCCGGCTATCAATCTGACTATCCATTATGGCACTACTTATTTAGATCCTTATTTTACTGACCGCTACTAACTATCACACTTTTCTCATATTACTAATAGGAATTATAACCTCTTATTAGTGGAAGAACGGCTGGCCCCTTCTCTCGTTATAGCAGAATGGAACTCAGAAGTCCAAGCCCTGTCCCTCACCTCAAAAGACAAGCCGCCTTATTCAGTAGTAGTAAAGGACTCACTTATTGTTTTCATTTTTGTGGCTACTGATTCAGAAGTTCAACTAAGTAGTCGAGTACTTCAACTCTCAACACAGAATTCACCTCGTGGGGGCCAGTCGTAAATGCCAAATAAGAATGAGCCTCTAAGACACCGGATCATAGGAATAAGAATAGGGGAAGACTACCGCGCCACTAGAACTCATCAGGAACAAGAACAACTACAGAAATACATTATTGAGTTTATTATATGGGCAGTGAAGCTTGTTAGCAGCGGTTTCATTATCATAAGTAGCAACTCGATTCCCTACTACAAGTTACGTTCTCATCAGTAGCTGTTGGGTTATAAGAAAAACTAGTTAGATTCTAAGAGTCAAGTAAATGGTAGTAGCTATAGTGTTGCTGGGCAGTGTCATAGCTAGTGTAGTAACATTCTTATGAGTAGGTGTGCTGGACCATACCTGTATTCTTTAACTAGCCACTTCGATTCTGACTATGCATGCTTTCATTCTCCGTGTTGCTCCTTACCTTCTTGTTTATGTGTTTTAGTATGCCCTTCCTTGGGTGTATTCCTCATTGCTCGTATCAGGCTTATATACCAGTAAGTCAAATTCTCCCGCTTCTTGCTTTTCAACTTAAGCAACTGTCTTTTATTCTTTGGTTGCTGGGCCGGATCCTGTGTTCCTACTATTTGTATGTTGATCCGACAAGTCCTTTATGTTGGAACAAGACTTCAATGAATTCAATTGAAACAACTCCCGTTAGCACAAGGGCTTATCTTCTGTAACTATCCTTTCTGAACCACACTATGAAACTGGGGATCGGGATGAAACTATGAATTATAAGGAGAAAATCCGTGCTACCAATGCTTCTACTACTTGAACTCGAAACTAACTCACAGCTTTGAGGCTGCCATTCCTTTATCTACTCTTTGATTTGCTTTTTTCATTCTAACTATCTGTCTTACTGCCTTAGACTGCTTTCTTACACTCCTTTCTTTGTCAGTGAAGATTGCCCGAACTCCCTGCCACCATGAACACCAAAATAAGGACTGGTATTTGATTTACCCCAAACTAGACTTGAAGCGGGCTATGGAATCAGTAACTCTCTTTCTCTCCTTTAATGGAATCAGTGCTTATCATACTTTAACAGGAAAAGGAAGGGGAATGCGCCAGTTCACTATCAAACGAAAACCCAATCTACCAAGACAGAAAACAATGACTATTGGAATTTCGCTCAATAGCACAGAACTATACTACCATCAAAACAGCCACACAAGCCTTACTCTCTACTTTCACTCTCTCGCTTTTCTTACTTTCATTCTGTAACTAATGCCTGACAGCCTTACTTGCTAGTTGGAGCATGTCTCTCTTTGCTTTCAACCTAGAACCACTGCCAACAATACTTCTACTATTTACCCCGAACCTTGCTCACTGCCCCACCTAAGCTAACTCTTCTTTATCTAATTCTTTCTTTACAGCCTCTGGGTCTTACTTTCTACTCTATAAGCTTATGTCCTTAATGCCTATGTTTAGATTTAGGCCCGCCCCTAACGATAAGAATTCCTATGTTAACTTGTTAGCCTTCTACAAATTGCTGCATTTTGGATTTCCTTTATATCGTTCTTTGCACCCTAGCCGGTATTCTGACTTATCTACTTTCTTATTAGATTCCATTAAGTATTTCGTTTTCCTATAAAAGATAGGAGAGTATTTGATTAGCGAAACATGGTCTCAAAAAGGTAGTTGATTTTCTCTATCAAAGAGCTCTTGTTCTGGTGTTCAGTAAACATCATTCTTATTATTCTTATTTGACATTCTCTCTTTTCTTTATTCAATTAAGTAGTTTGCATTGAACGTTAGTAGTAAGGTACTGCCCGGCACAAACCTAGTCCACTTCTCCATTGAAAAGGTGCTGAAAGCCTAATACTAATCAAACTTCAACAAAGAGATAAGACTCGCTTCACTGCAGATAATACTTCAACTCAAAACTGGTAATGAAACTACCACCGATAAGACTTGATCCGCTAAATAGCAATTCCACTCATAAGTAGAAGCTCCCGGACTGCCGCTCGAGATGAAGAATAAAGCTTTAATCGGTCTCCATCCCCTCTTGCTTATGATCTCGTTGATGTCTACTTTCTTCTATAATAAAAATCAGATTCCATTCGCTACCCGAGCCTAGTAATCTAACGATGCTATCAGCCAAGTCACTTAGAATGTTATGCGGCAGGAGCGGTTGAGATGCAACCCGGTTTTAGCTAATAGCGAGGTCAAAAAGCATGATCAATTTATGTTTTCCCGTCCAACACTGCCGCGGAACCCGTTCTCTGCCGCGACACGAGAACTCCTACGCGGAACATTAGTAGTTCCTTGTCGTCTTGGCCCCTTAGCTTCAGTAGCTACTGGGTTTACTTACTTGCTTACTTGTCTGCTTGTTCTTGTTTATTATTATATTTGTATTTGAGTGTCTTGTCGTCAGTTCATTCTTCGCTGCCCTTATAGTAATGCGGAGTTACATAATAAATCGAATGAGACTGGTTGGTTCCCCTTATTTAGTCAATTCCTGCTTTTTCTGTATTAGGTGGGAATGGGAAAGCCTCTTTAGTTTCTGCAATGGAATCGGGCTCGACCTTATCTTTTATTTCCTATCATAGGTAGCTCAATTACAAATTCAATTAGATATCCAAATATTCTTATGGTCTTATAGGTTCTCATAGTCGCTTTGTGGTAACTTCAAGAGAGAGAGAGATCATAGCTTAATAGAAAAGGTAAAGAAAGGGGACATCCCTACGCAACGTTCGGCATACACATTAACTAGTTCCATTCGTTCGGTACCTTTCTCTAGATGGAATCCCGATTCTACTTTCAAATGCAAGAGCAAGAATGCCGAGCCCTATCTAAGAAATGCTAGGCCTGAGATCACTTTCTTTAATCGAACAGGTAAGGGATCGCTAACATCTTTTCAGAGATTAGGTTTTCAAAGGATATCCCGATTGACTTATAGGAGTAAGGAGTTACAGCTATATTCAATAAGCTGACTCTTGAAAGTATGAAATGTGGAAGTTTGGTGCTTTAGAGATAGGGCCGACACGCTTAGCTGGAAAGCAATAAGTCAACAATACAAGGCTTTTAACAAAGAAAGGTTTTGCTCGATTACCCTGTATCCATTCTCGATTAAAGCACGGGTTTTTGCTCTCTTGTTTTATGCTATCTTCTCCACAACTGGGTTTTTATGGATCTCCTCCGGGTACTAAGGAATATTTTCTCTAGCTCTGCTCTCTATCGGTAGTTCAATCAGTACTTTTAGCCTGTCTCTGTCTATTCCTGAAACACCTTTATGTAAACTTCTTAGGACTGGCATAACTGAACCCCTTAAGGAATAAGCATTAGACCTATAGCGAGGAGATCGAATATAAGTGCAAATCCTAGTTAGTTCTTTTCAAGTGGGCAGAAAGCCGGTAGTGCATAGGGTGTTTCAAATCAAGAAGGAAAGCTTGAGCTGAGAAAGAACACGGCTTGGCGGGCAGGCTGGCAAAGACAGAAATCAAGTCAGAATGAAACCAGTACTTATAGGAATGAAACTAAAGCAACAGGGAATCTAGTAGGAAAGTCCGTTAATTGAGATTGGGTCAAATACTTAAGGGCAGCGAAGAGCCAAGACGACAAGACACGTATAATGTTACGCGTCAGTAGTTCCTCGTGTCTAGGCAGAGATACTAATGTAGCGCGTCAGCTATTCAACTAGTGGTGCGTTAGCGAGTCCCTAGCGTTAGCGAGTTAAGCGCGTAGGAGTTCTCGTGTCGCGGCAGGGCCGCTCTTCTGCCTTTAGCTGGCTCTGTCAAAACAGCCAAGACACTCAAATACAATAAAGAAAGGATAACTGCTGGATCATAAGCCGGGGGTGAAGAAGAGATTAACCAACCTGCGTGCTCTTAGTAGGAATTGAAAGTAAGAGAAGAGACAAGACTCGGCAATAAGTGTATTATAATAAAGTTATGAGCGCCAGACAAGACAAAACTAAACTATACTTGCTCTGGCCCTACGACTATCTAAACTTCCCTTGAAGACCAGACCCGACCATAGATGTAGGTGCTGTTGCTACGGGGGGCTCCTCCGCTCGAGATTAGGACTTGGTAGGCTGGTTGACTTCACTCGATAAACAACTAGGGGGTGGTTGACTTAAAGAAAGAGGTGGTTCGGTGTGAGAATAAGATTTACAGAGGATAGAGATTGGCTGTTTCTTTCGAGTGAGCAGGATAATCGATAGGTTTAAATAGAAGGATCATAGGGCTAGATCTGAATCAATAGGCCAAGCTAACCTTAACAACTACTCTAGTAAAGGAGTGAAATATCATATATAGTAAGATAGAATATAATAAAGATAGTCTAATAGAAAGAAGGCTTTGATACAGAAGCAGTGAGTCCTCTAAGCTTGCCCTCGAAAGATTCCTCCTTTGATACAGAAGCATTTGATCCAGAAGCAGAAGATAGAATTTCGATAGGCCAAGCGGGTGCTCGTTAAGTCGTTAAGTCTTAGAGATCAGAAAGGGATGCTGGAACAGAAAGGGATGCTGGAAAGGTTAGTTCGCCTAAGTGTGTTAGTGAGCTGGTTTATGTTAGTTATGGTTAGTCGTTGCCTGGTACAAGTAAAGTTTGAAGGGTGCTTGTAAGGTAATCTGCAATTCAAGACTAAAGTAAATGAGAGAAGAATCAGATAAGGGAAGGGAGAGCCCAGACATAGAACAAACAAGGTAATCCGTAGGCTCGGCTCCTATACGTACCTATGGCTAATATACCTATTGCTAAAAACACTGTTATTGCTCTGGACTACTAAGTTTCTGGTAAAGAAGATACTTGCTTGGCCCACTTTGTCGTAGTTGCTTGTCTGGCGGGTGCTTGTATTGCGGTAAGATTTCAATAATAAGTAGTTTCAAGGGCGGACTATCTTACATGACAGGCTTTGAAGCTTTAGTTCTCTATGAAGACAGTTCAGTCACTACTGCTTGGTCGGGTAAAACTCTAGGACACGAGTCTACGCTTGGCCGTTAATATGCTTGTCGACTTTTTCTTTGACTTTGCCTACCTGACACCTCTACGTATTTAGCCGACCCCACCTATACTTTAAGCTATGAACCGACAATACCCAGATATCGAACTTCTTCTTTACCTTAAGATTTGGATTCATATTCTCGAGTTGCAAACTAGGGGATTAATTTAGAACTGAGCTTTCTACTTAAGCAGAACCACTTGTGGAACCGCGGGTAGCCGATTTGTTTTGTGCTACAGATGAGAGTTTTCATCGTTAAGATCATCTCTTTGCTTTGCGAACGAATGCCCACTGCAAAAGGTTAAGTTCCAGTTTGATCAACGAGGGAAAAGATGCTATGCGAGTTAAGTATCTAGTAACTGTAGAATCAACTGCTGAGGTCAAGTATACAGTTAGGGTTGCCAAAGTGAAAGAAGCACGTAGAGGGCTCAAGGGGAAAGAAGCAATTAGTGGACTCGAACTCGAACACAGGCATTTATTTCAATAACAAATAAGGGCATTAGGGCAGTAGAGGCATACATATATAGGGGAGTTTAAGCCCGTATTCTATGATTCATTCTACCAGAGCATTGGGTTTATTCTAAGTTATTAGTTTTTTAGCTGTTAGTCAGCGGTGTGAACCTTGTTTTCAGTAGCTCCATTTTCTTATTGGTATTGGTTAAAGAACTGGATCCAGTAGAATAACTCCCTTCCTAAGAGCACATCTGTGGTAATAAACTTTGTTATGACTGTTATAGGCCTATGGGAACTAAACTACTTCTTGACCAACCCCAGCGACTAGTCTACCTATTCCTTTCTGTATCTTAGGCTCGCTCACTACCCCTAGTAGAAAGAACCCAACGACGAATAATAAGCAGAAAAACACTGAATAGGGAATTCAGCTGGAAACCATAGCACCAAACTGGTACTTGTATTCTTCAGCTCCACTCTGGGTCTTGCGTTACTATGTCTCAGGCTTACTTTACTATCTATTAATCTAACAGCCTTGGCACTTAACCTGTATCTCTTTGCTCTACAACTCAAAACGACTGCCTATACGAAGCAAACACAGAACCCGGCCCTGCCCCTACTGACCTAACATCTGTAGTTGTAGGCGTAAACAGCCACTCCCAACTCAGACTTTGCATCTCCTTTCTATCATTCCACCGCTATTTATAAGCTTTTGACTATCATAATAAGGAATCCCACTACTGCGGATAAGAATCCCACACTGAACCCAGAATCAACATTCAAGGTAGAGTCAATCAAACTCCGAACTAGAAGAATCAATCCTTACTTACATGATTTATCTCCAACAAGCAACAGGATTTTCCCTAATATCGAGGTAAATTTATCTTCCCATTTGACCAACCCCCTGTGTTTTAACTGCATCCCTTGCCTTTCTTTTCACTAGCTTCTTTTCTTTACTTATGTCTTTACTTGTCCTTTCGACTGATCCTGTGTATGATCTTTCTTCCTAGTCGCCAACACCTAGACTTTATACTTGACCAAGAACTGAAGTAGAAGCTAAAGCAGAGTATCCAATTGCCCGAACTCGCTTTCACGCACCCGGAGACTTATATTGGAGACGAAATTCGAACATAAGCTTCACTAGCTGCCTAAGAAGTACTAGATTCTCTTATGCCCTTGAACTCCTCTTTCCTCGCCCTATAGCTCCCCTACTGGAAAGGCAGTCTGCCCTCCATGCGATCAAGCTACGTACGTCCGTTCAAGTTGAATCGTTTTCTGAATCAGAGGTTTAAGCAGAAGCGGTAGAAGCGGTAATCTTTATTTGCGGACTCAAGATCTAACTTAGTTGAATGAGCCAGAGGGGCGGGGTCTAATCAAAGAAGTAACCTCGGATAGCAGGTTGCTTGTCTGATTCTTTTCTTCAATGAGACAAGTAAAGGCTTTGTTGCCATAACATAATAAGTAGAGTATCTTAAAGCCGGGTAAAAGTTCTATTATACAAATCAAAGATAAGGATTAGATGGATTAGCTCGAAATCGGGTGTTCAACCCTTTCATTCCTTATTTATTGTTTTAGTCGACAACTCGTTGGGTCAATTCCTTACCTTATTTCTAGGTTGAGTCTGAAACTTACTGTCTTAGAATCTTGTGTTGGGCAATCGGTTAGTCTGGAACTACTGCCTTTGAGTCTTGCTTTCCTTTTTCCATTAACTCATATTTCTTATTATTCCATTATCTTGATATTAGTAGCTCAAAACGGGCATTCCTGATCTAGCATCTGACTTGTATATCCTTGCTTCTTGGGGGCGTATACCTCTCCTTGCTTTCAAGCCGACACTACTTATTTGGATTCTTGCTTTGACTCTTGCTTTACAAACTCTTAGCCTTATGCTCTTAACTCTCATTCTTATATTGCTTTGCTCTAGGCATAAGAAGAACTAGAAGCTCCATTAGCGGTATGACATGCCGCACTACCTGATATACTCGAACTCGGGAATCAAACTCGACATAAGGACTGAACCAAAGAAAGGAAGGAGACTAATACAAGTTTATAGAACCACTCATTTTATTCATCAAGGCACGGGCAACTGAGCGAGGGGCCGGTAGCTAAGGACTTAAGGTAAAGAGGAGCAGCTTTGAGGTAGGTGGTTTATTTCCCTGTCCGTAAAGGAAATCTTGGTGGACCGAGTCCCATTCTGATTAGCTATAGTATAAGGTTGATTATCATTAGTACAAGTTGAGGCCAGTAAAGCAAAGATCGGGATCTGTGGTTGGAGAGCGCAAGGCACAGTGTCAAGTCTGTTTGTCACCAGTTGCATTATGAGAAGTCGCAGCCGATCCCCTAGTTATTAGTCCAGATATTGGTAGCCCAGGTTCGGTTCTTAGAGTGACTCGTATAATTCCCTTTGCTTGGGCGGGCTATTGGAGTTCCCCGGTCGAGTTGCATTACTAGTTGCTTGTTTAGCCCAACTACCCTACGCGGAACCCGCACTACTGACGCGCTTTAACTCGCTAACGCTTTTCGCTCGCTAACGCACCACATTATACGTGGCTTGTTCGACTGACGCGTAACATTAGCTTAAAGTCTCTGCCGCTTTTTAACTCGCTACCGCGCTGGTAACTCACTGACGCGTAACATTAGTAGTTACTTGTCTAGTAGTTGCTTGGTCGTTAGTTGTGTCTTGTCTGTCCGCTAACGTCTTTTCGCTCGCTACCGCACAACGTCTTGCGCCGTTGCTTGGTCGTTAGTAGTGTCTTGTTCATTAGTAGTTGCTTGTTTAGTAGTTACTTGTCTAGTAGTTCCTTGTCGTCTTGGCTCTTCACTGCCCTTGCTTTCCTTACCCAGCTTTCAGGAAAGAGCCAACATGGCCATGCACCTGACAAAGGGAAGAGCTCCTTATCAATCCCATTCGTACCATGTCGACTTCTTGACTATTGATCATGTCTTCGGAGGCTAATGTCGGTGAATCGTTTAATATAACATAGATTGGAGAATCCCTAAATGCTCATTGGGGAAATAACTCCTTGCCAAACGCTTCCACTTTCGACTAGTTGAACTACCTCTTGCACAACTCTCCTGAACATCCCAGATCTTATTCACGGGCGGAACCTATGAGTCTACAGCCCTTTGAATGTGCACTAATGTCAAACCTTCCACTTTCTCACAACAAGCAGTGAGGCCGTGCGTGGGCAGTAAGGTATTCTCTTGATGAACGCCTTTTCTCTTGGTTTTTCCTGTAGCAGGGTATTCTAGTGATGAACGCCTTTTCTGCTCTCATTCCTGGCATTTGTCCATCTTTCTAGGTTCCAAAGCACCGGAGGGGTACCAAAAGCGGAGGAAGTAGTTAGTCTAGCTCCGGAATCAATGGATCTAGTTGGTTTAGAGCTAGAGCAGACAGAGTGTGTTTTGCTTGTGCTCCAGACGAGATTGGTCCAGGCAACAGGTGCGTCAGGCTAAAGGCTCAGCTCAGGCACTACTCTAGGGCTCGGGTCTGGTTCAAAAGGCAAGGGGCGCTTCGGCGAGTAAGCTCGGGGCTAAACCAACCCCAATGGACAGCGAAGAGCCATTCCAGACCTTAACAGAGACCTACACTTGCTTACTTCTTTCCCAGAACACAAGCTTCATTACTAAGTGGCGCAGCAGGCAATCACTCTTTTGAAACCTTCTCCTTCCATATATGGTAGTTCAGAGCATTCGGAGTCAAAGAGCTGAAAAAGAGTTGCCCCAAAAGTGCTCTTTATCCCATTGGAATTAATCAATCCAATTTGTCTTTGAAAGAAGAAATGCTTTTTCAGTGTGTCGCTTTCGTAAGTTAAGGAAAAGTAGTTCCGGTGAGCTGTTCAGTCAGGAAATTAGAAGCATAATCCTATACATCCTCATTCAAGGCTGCTGCTTGGTCTTCTTTGGGCCCAAATTGAGGTTAGGAAAGGGTCTTCTCAAATAAACCCTACTAGTCCTACCATTACTAATACAAAGAAATAGGTAAAGGCCTTCTAGTTGAAGGGGAAGGAAAGGAGGTTCTATAAAATCATCCGAACATTCTGTATCCAGGTCCTTCTTCGAAAGATTGCTTTTCGACAATCAAACGTTGGCACCCACCTATAATCCCACGTTTAACCTATTTCCTAACTAGAAACTTAAGTAAGTATCTCCTTTGTAGTGTAGCTCAACGCTTAGAAGTTCAGAAGTAAAGCACCTTATTTTTAGGAACTCATTCTTCTAGCTAGCTCTATTTGAGGAAGAACTCCTAGCTTTGGTTGCTACTATTTGTTTGTGCGGGTATTGTCGAGCTGACCCAAATCAAAACTGGAAAGAAAACGCCCCCTAGTTGATCGTTTAGAGTCCTATAAGAAACCGGATTCGCTCCATCTTGAAGATCCGCCCTATCTTTCTATGAAACTATGTTGTTAGATGGTTAGCTCTTATTTATGGAGGTGCTCCTATTGGCTTAGTTAGCTCTTGCTTCAGTCTTTTCTACCTATTTCTTATTTTAGCTATTGCCCTATTCCCTATAAATATTACCCGGCTTACTCGCTGGCAGATCAAAAACTGGGAACTCAACTATCATAGCTTAACACAAGCACCCGACCCGACTCTAACGCTGAACTATACTTGCAGTTACGACCTAAACTGAACTTGCATAACCGAACTAGACTTGAATACGAAAACAGGTGGACTTGCTATGCTCTATGGTTACTATCTTTTCTTCTATAACAGGTGGCACTCACCTTCTTTAGTTAGTGGTGCTACAAACTCTCTTTACATCGCGGTTGATTAGAGAATGGATTCTACGCCGCTTTCGCCCTAGTTTCTTCCTAAGCTTGTTCACTTGTTTTGTTAAGTCGAGGCAAGCATAAAGATAGGTTTATGGTTGGCTCTTAAGAAGGAGAGGAAAGGGAATAAAGATCTGATTTCACTCCAGTACTACAGAAGGGTGCGATATGGAAGTAGACCTCTTGCGGATGATCTTGTCGACAACACTAGCACCTGCGACTCAAGCTAGAGGATACGGGATGTAGTAGTGAGAAGTTCACCTTCTGTAGTTTCTTGTCTGCTCGGATGCTCTTCTATATTCTATTCTACTCTTGCTTCTGCTTCAAAGCTAGATCCTTATCCAACTTCTTTTGATTCCTACGCTCCAGTAGCTCTTTCTTCCCTTAACTGGCCTGTACTCGATTTAGATTCTTTTCTTTATAATAGAATATAATAAGTGGAAATCAAGAAAGAAAGTAGAGAAAGAGAGGAGTTGAGGTCAATACCAGAGAAGAGAGAGAATCCGCTGTTTCAAGATCATCTGCTGGATCGGGTGAGGAAGCTGGGTTAAGTACAGGCTTTGAAGCGGTAAGAGAATCCCCGCCAAGCAACTGCTAATGACCAAGCGCAACTAAAGCACCCGACTCGGGAAAGTAAAGAAACTCTACTTCCATTTCTGCACTCGCACTCTCTCCAGATGATGATCTTATTGCAATACCACCTTTTTAGTTATAGGCTGGAACACCAGATTGAGACCCATACCAAGCCCACTATGCGGTAAAGAATAAAGGAAGCTGTCGAAAACAGGAATGGAATCTTTAGTAATCAAACATCTTACTGCTGGTTCCCTTGCTGAAACTTCTTATAGAGGCCTCTCTGTCCATTGGCACAACTAAAAGAATTCACTGACGCTGATGCACAGAGGGCAAAGAGTTACTTCACACTAAACTAAGTAATAGGTATCAGAGCCGTAAACTGGTTCCCTTTCAACTCCAGTAATTAGTTAACCTCACCTTCCCACAACACCTCTTTCTTCTTCACCCGTGCCTGCCTCGGATCTTTCTCTTTCTCCCCTAGCAACAAACAGTAGCAATAAGTATCATAAGGCTTTCAGCACCTTAGAAACAGTAGTTCAAGTAAGAATTCCACTCAAGCATTAGTTACCCGCTTCAAAGCCTCCAACAAAGCACTTAGAACACAGGACTCGCTCACGACTCGCAGGAATAGAATGAACCACAAAGGCTTCAGATCTTTCAACCGCTGCAATTCCATTCTTGACTATTGGTAGGCGCGGGAACAATACCAGAGTTGCGGTAGTTATATCAGAGTAGAAGACCTGATTGATAGTTGTTTCCGAAATACCCCATTGCTGAAGACAGGTGCCAGGTAGCTGGGTGTTATTGAGAGTTGAGGTCGGCACCCCTTGTTGAATCACTTATATAAGAGAGAATAAATGAGAATGCTCGTTGGAATGTTCCTCTTAAACTCTTTATTCAAGTATTATCTACAGAAGCATGCATTTTAGTAACAACTACTATATATACTGATTTGAGTAACACGCCCTAAACACTGGGCTACTACTTTGATTCTTACTAAACACATAGGAAATTGAATAAGCTGCTTTCTCATCGACTCTACTAGATGCACTACCAATTATTGACTATGGCCTGCTCGATCCGTCCCTCTTCTACTATATGTGCTAGATCGTACCAGCTTCTTAACTAGGTGTCTTAACTAGGTGTGCTGGCCTATGTATTAGGGCCTGCTCAATAGATATCATTGAATGCGCTCGATCGTACCCAATCACTATTCTTATTGAAACAAGCAGTGGATCTTGCTTCTATTCCCTTGATTGGAGCGGCCCTGCCGCGACACATTATACGTGTCTTGGCCCCTTTATGGACGAACACGGGACTTGGTCAAGAACAGGAACTGTTGATTCTTTTTCTCCCCTAGCTTCAGTAGCAAGGTTATACGATCCCCATAGTTAGTAGTTGCATCACCAGTTCCAGTTCGAAAGGGGGGTGTTGGCTACTCTCTAATTGCATTCTCACTTTCCTACTTGAGAGAAAGAGCCCTACAGGGTTGGTTAAGAGCATAAGACTTTGATGCCAGGTATGCCCGGTATGCCTGCTTGGCCCCTATCAAACGAGTAGTGGTCCTGTGTTCGAGGAAAGCCTATTGAGATTACTTGTTGCTAAGGCGCGGTAAAGAATTGAGTTAATAGTTGACGTAGCCAGCTGCTTTGCTTGTTTCAAGAGAAGAAAGAGATGTTGCCAGTTGCAAGAGTTCGGGAAGGACAGGTATAAGAATGAGGCTCCTATCTTTGTAAGTATTAGATAGTTGGGATCAATAGTTAAGATCTTTGTCCTGTGTTCGCCGGTAGCGCCAATGAGAATTGAGTTGACTTCACTCTAATGGTACTATTGCAGCTACTAAGAAAAGGGAGACTAATGGTACTATTGCAGCTACTAAGAACTGATTCAATAACTTATTTCACTCGGGGCCAAGCTACTACTATTTGGTGTTCTATGAGCAAGTCCCGTCTTTGAGTCCTGCTTTCACCTGTGTTTATGGTGGTAGGGCGGCTCTTCTCCTCTTATGTGGAATCTACTATTGAAACTGGGAAACTGTGCTTCTGGTGCATTGATGCCTAAATCTTACCTGTTTTAAAGCCAGCTCGATAAGCAAAGGGAAAGGCCAAGCCAATTACCGAATAAACACTATATAGGCATCCATATCGGATGAAACTCGGGGTGAAACAAGAAAAGAAAGATACTCTAAGCCAACAACTCTCAATCATGCGTTCAAGCTGTTTCAAGATCATCAGCCGGGGAAGCAGTTATCAAGTAGGGTGCTGGTGGTGCAAGCGGGTAAGATGAAAGGGGAGTTAGTTGGGGAAATCTTCTCTTTGCTACTAATTGAATAGCAGCCCTTGCCCGATCGCCAAGCTCATTCTTCGCTGCCCTTACTCTAATCTCTTTTCTTAAGCTATCGAAGAAGCCAATATCTTCTACTGGACTCCACTATCAAAATTACCCTACCACTGCTGGCTTTCATTGCTTTGATGTCAATGAAGAGGAAAGAGGATTATCAAAAAAGGAGATATTCTTTACGCAAAGCACAGCACTTACACTCGCTCGATTCCTTCCTTTAGAACGGAAACTGGCTCTAGATGAATAGGACTTGAAACCCAAATGGCTGGACCGACTGCAAAGGAACCTGGTCACTCGCTCTAACCCATATTCCATAGAGTACTTTACTTCCTCTCTCCCTTACACCCTGAAACTAGGGTACTCATCCCTTCCAAAGGCGGAAAAGAAAGCATAAGGAATGGATAGGGTATGTCAAAACCCTCGTATAGACATTGTGTCTCGCAAGGAAATTGGCACTAGCTATTCTCAATAGAACTTTCATGGCTGTCTAGCTTATAAGCAGTTTAGCTAATTCTAGCTATAGAGAAGCTATAGATCCAAATAATCCTAAGCGGATCTTGCTTCAAAGCGGCTTTCTTAGCATAACTTCAAGATACAGTGCAATCACGTTTAGTTGATCTGTTACAACCATTGTCTTGGTCTTAGTATGAAAAGAAAAACAGTTTACCGATCAATCTAGATAAGCTATCGAGAATGGATACTATAAAGATCGAATCTCTCTCTCTCTCACTCTCCCTATCCCTTTCGAGCATTGCATTCCTTTTCGTAGAAACATTGAAATCGTTCCACTTGCATATATGCCATTTGTTGATACTCTTATTCCTGTCCATTCAGGAAGTTAGGGCTCTGTTACTGTCCGTTCATTCAATCTCTGCCCTACAGCAAATGGGCTTGCTAAAAAAAGAAAAGAGGAAATGAGAAGTAGCTTTAGCAGCTCCGGTAAATAAAGGCGAAAAAAGCTTCGGTTTGCTTTATTGAAAATGCATCTCATGCCATGGTTCTTGTTTGCGTATCATAGGTTGGTATTCCACCATTAGTTGCCGCTGCCCAAGTGCTTGAGAATGAGTAAGAGTAGGAGCAGTGTTTGATCTTAGCAATTGAATCAAGTAAGCAGTTCGAGAATAAGCTCTTAGCCTTGAGGTTTTGATTGCTGCTGGTCTAATAGTCTTAGAAAGGAAAAAAGGAAAAGAGTTATCCGCTAATTGAATACCTATCCACAAGTCAATTGAATTAGTAACTGCTGCTAGAAAGGCAACTGATTCCTTAGCCGGTGTTCGAGAATCTATAGACTCCACTGCTGTTAAAGAATCTTACTCGAGAAATTGCATTTATTTGGAATTGACACATACCTCCCAGCTTTTAAAGAATATCCCCATTAGCCGGGCTAGGCACCTAGGGCCGGTGGTTCCAGGAAGTCAATCAGATCTTATTGAATCAGTTGCTCTCTTTCCTCTTGATGCTTTTCAGAGGGGCTGTTGTTCATGTCGATGAAGAATGCTTTATGCTGAAAATATCCAATATTGATTTTTTGTCCATTCAACGAGAATCACCTTAGATTATAGTTGCTTGCTTTCCGATTCGAGAGAGTCTTCTTTCGCCCCCAGGTGGTGCGGGAGTACTGTATACAAGGCCTGCATAGACCTCGATGCCGGGTCGTTCAAAAGTTACTTGCTATTGCAGCTGCAGTGCATCTTGTTCATCATCCAGTAATTTCTCTAGAATCTGTCTTTGCTATTATGGACTTTTGGACGGAGTTGAACCAAATCTGAGATTGGGGAGCTTCTTGAATTCTTCCTAGTCTAATAATACCAGTAAAGAAATCCTGTAGAGATTGAGCATTACTTTGCATCTGGGCGTACAATAGGAATAGGTGAGGGGAAGTTTCCGCCCAAGCATCAATTTTGTAAGCTCTTATTCCTCTATAAAGTAGTAGATTCCTAGGCTACTGGTTCTTATTCACGTGCACCAGTCCTTCCTTATTCTAAAGCTATTATTCCTCTGAATTAGAGATATTGGGAGCCCACCTAGTGCTATAAAACTCCATTAAGAAATGAATGTAGTACCAAAAGACTGACTTGAAAAAGGCGGCTTATCTTAATCACGACGTTCTTAAAGGTTGGAGAGCCTAAAATTGGTAGCACTCGCTTAGGTGCTCTTGGTCGAAAGGTATATATGTAAATGACTTAGTCCTTGAACTAGGGATAAGTCCTATTAATCAAATTCCAATAAGTGTCAGCATAGTTATAAGGATCGTTCAATGAAGCTATGCCTTTTTCCTATGCTTAAGTACGAGAAGTATATTAATTCCTTTTGTTAGAGAGCTGAATGGAAGGGAAGTCAAGGAAGGAGAATACGGAAGTTATAGACTACTATAATAAATGGTAATATTATGACTACTATAATCAATTCATAAATTGTAATATAATAAATGGTAACGATTCAGTCAATAGATCTTAGAGGACGGGGCACTGTGCAATGCAATCCATTAGTACAAGACAGAGTAAGAGACTCGACTTATGCTTGCGGAGGGATGTACGGACTACTTGGATTAATATTGATTTCTTTAGCTCCTTTCTTTATCCGATCCGGCCCGAGAAAAAAGAAGTAATGAACCAAACCCCACCCTGTTTTAAGGCGATAATGAAGCCTTAGGGCGAAAGCGATTATTCCTCTAACATTGGGAACTTCGCTCACTTCCTAATGTGTTTAAGGGCAGCGAAGATGGCTAGCACATTCCTAAACACTTGAGACTGAGGCGCATTCTATATATCTATTACTATTCAATTGGGTCTAGTCATAATGGATCTAGCAATACAATCACCAAACTATTCAAACTTCAAACCATAAACGAAAAGGAAAACCATTTTGTCACCACAGCAACTAAAACGATTACCAGCACGCGTACTCTTTCCAAAGCTAAAGGCACCTACTACACTTTGATAACTACTACGCATTGGAAACGAAGCGGATAGTCACCATAAGACCAGCGACCAACTAATGGTTCTTTTCTTACTTAATACTCATTGAAAGGAATAAGAGCTATTGACTCTACTGACAAGATGGGTGGATTCCCAACATTAGCCAGCCGCTTAGAGAAAAAACCAAACTAGCCAATTGCGGCCTGCCAAACACTTGCGAATACTCATGTTCTTTGGCACCCTGCAAAGTTTGGGTCAATCATACTAAGAACCATGCAAAGGCTTCGGGCTCTATCCCTATGTGCTCGATCCGATCAATCATGAAAATCTCGTTTCCATTTTCGATTGATAAAGCAGCGGGCCCAGGGAGTTCCTTTGAAAGCATGAGACTCAGGCTAGAAATCCAGGTCTAAGGAAAATATGTAGTCTCTGTCTCTGCCCCTGAACTGTCTCTTTTCACTCTTTACTCCCTTACCCGTTAGCGCAACAAAAGAGGGGGTACAGGACTCCACTAAGCAATGGCTGAATTCATAATTAATGTATTATGGTTCAATAGGGTATTGAAGAATAAAGGAAAGGTAAGGCTAAAGCTCTTAAGAAGGAGAGGAGAATGCCAAAGCAAGATAGAAGCCTTCTCAATAAAAGAAAGCGTACTGCACTTCAGTATAGTATCAATCATCAAGGGAACGGAGGAGGGAGTTCGGAGGTGTTGCTAATCTATTAATTTATATGCAAGAAAGAGAGATTCAATTCAAACACTAGGGCGCGGTCTCAATCAATTTCAATCCCATCCCTGGAAAGATCAATTAGTGTTAGCTTACTTCTTGGGTGCGTTAGTGAAGTGAGTCAAAATCTTAACTTCAGCATCAGTATGCGAACAAGTGATAGCGCTTATTATCGGGGCATGTTGAGTTCGAGCAAACATAAACATTATTCTTATTCTCCATACTCTAAACTCCAACAAATAGAATCGTTAGCTGTGTCGAGTGTCTAGGTTGAAAAAGTGAGCAAGCAGTAAAGTAAGTGGAAGTGGTTCGAGTTTTGGCAACAAGAGAATAAGCTGTGTAGCAGTGGAGAAAAGAAGAGGTGTAAGCCGTTAAGTCTTCCGTCGAAGCCAAAGCAAGCGTTTATTAGAGTTGGGGGTGGCCTGTTTCATTGTGTACAGAATGCTTAGCCTCTTTTATAATGCCCACGTTACGGAGCGGTGTGTGAAGCATCTCTTTACTCAGTTTGTGTGTCTCTGGACTCTTAAGTGTGCTTAACTTTGATCCTATTGAATAAGAAGCTTCATCTCCTACTTTAAGCTGAATCGAAAAAAGGTGGAATTGTTGAATATCTAAGTCAGCTAATTCCATTCGGGTGTCGCGGCAGGTTAGCTATGCTCTTCCACTTTCTTGCTCTAGTACTCTAAGGGGAATCCGTCACTTCTAGTTTAAGCCAAGGCAACTTAATATCCGGATTAAGGCTGGTCCCAAGAAGGTATAATCTATGCTATCATCTTTATCATGATAGTAGCATGTTTCATTGTTAACGACGGGATAAGAGTGCCAGAAGGATTCAAAAAGAGTGTGATAAAGTGCAAAATAGAAAGGATTTGACGGAAGCACAATCTCATAAAGAAAGAAAGAGCTAGCTTCAGGTGATAGAATAGACCAATGAATAAGTGTGCTCAGCTTGAACGTAATTGGGCTGAGGAACCCTACAATCCTAGTAAGTAAGCCTCGTGCTCAGTCTATTTTGAAGTAATCGTGCTCATTCTTAAGTCATTCCATGCTAACCCTCTAATCTACTCTTTGAAAAACGAATGTATAAGTGAAACTCCTTCATTAGATCCCTTGGGTCAGGGCATTCCTTACTTGACTTCTTATTAGTGAGCTTGGGGTAAGCCAGTGTATCAGAATACTTTGCCAATGGAGCTCCCGTTCCTTCTATCCGACCGGATGCAGAAATAAGAGATGAGGACTTGGAGTTCATTCATTCCCCAGGTGCGGTTGCTGCTACTTCGGAAGATTGAGAATGGTATCGACTTGCTCCACCTTCCTCGAATTCCTTTATTGAGGGCCCAGCATTGCAATAACTCATTGTATCAAGTATTGGCTGGGAGGCTAGCAGAGGATAGGATGAATTTGATCGTTTCGGAAACCCTGATTTAAGCTTATCGTTAGCGCCAGTATAACAAGCATTTTGATACGGAGAGGAAGATATGGCGGTGGGCTCGGAAAAACACTCATCTGTAGCCCCCATTGGTTGACTTGCTCCCATAGCCTCCCCTAATGGTTTCTAGCGCTTGGCTGGGCCAGCATGATATGACTTGGATCTTTTCGTTTAGGTGCATGGGCTTCCATGGCCATTATAGGCATGAGATTTAGATGACTAGCCAGCACCAGATGCAATTCGTTTTTTCGGATTACACTCGGCTGGAGTTAGATCGATAGTAGGAAATAGATGGACTTACTTAAGGGCGGGACTCGCTGTTCAAGGCTTAGATGTCCCAGTTCTGCTCTTCCAACTGCTAATGGATGGGGAACGCACAAGGCATTGCTTTAAAGGTGCCTAGCTACTAGGATGGGAAGAAGATGACTCGAGTTAGGTAATCGAATGCTACTGGTAACGGCCGATCGGGACCAAGGAAGTCAAGCCTTGAAGCATTTGTTCCCGGGCAAGGGTTTAAATCAAAGTAATTGGCGAGTTCCTCATAGCTTGAATCGTTTGGTTGGCCAGAAGAAGCCACTGATCCTTTTTTGGCAGCAGGAATTCTCTCTAGAACCGCAGTATGAGCATGAGACGGAATAAGTTAGGCATCTTTAGCAAAGGAAGAAGCTCTTTCTTTTTAGGTGATTACAGCTCTTAGCCGTTGCCACGTAAACTGAGGCTGCCCCCAAAGATAAAGAAAAAGAGAAGGATGGTGGTAGATCAATACAGGATCGATAAGAAGGGACTGAACTTGAATGAAGCTTGGGTTGACGGGGTCGGCAAGGGAATCATCAAGTGGGGGTCAAAGATAAGGATTATCAGCATGTGAAAGTTCCATTCCTGTTTTCGGGAGATGGAGAGACTCAATTTGCTCGAATACTTATTGAATGCAAGTAAGTGGTAAGCGAGGAGAGTTCAGGCAATCAGAAAGGAAGAATCTCGCAAGGAAGAATCTCGCAAGGTGCTAAAAGCCTATTAGTAAACGGATAGGAGCAAGGCAGGCCAATGTTAGAAATCCAATATGCATTTGCAGAGCTTTTATGGTGGTTTGATAGGTGATTGACCATTCTCTTTGTCGACCCTCGCTTAAACAACGCAAAAGAGAGACTTTCAGGGCCCTTACTTTAATTGCCTTCTTCAGCTTCACTTGGAAATAAGCCTTTTTCAGCGTGAGGGAGTTCGCTTGGAGCTTACGGAAGCAAGTCCAGTTTTTTGGAGCCAAGTTGCACGGGTTTATTAAACCTTTGACCCTTCCTATGAAGTCAGATAAGTAAAAGAAGCCTCATCAAAGTGAGAAACTGCCCACTACTATGCGGTTAAGTTGAAAAGTCGTGGGTATTAAGCAATCGGTTCTTCAAGTGGAATGAGGGCAAGACTAAGTGCATTAGCAGAGTTTTCGTTCGGGCAATCAAATCCGTCTAAACGTTGTTGCTAAGAATCCCTTCTTTTTGCAAATCCCAACCTCGCACTCAACCTCCTCGTCCATCAATCCAATTCGGCAATGTGCCTCTTCTAGAGCATCCGAGAAGATAGCATTCGAATGCCCACCAGAACGGAACCAATATTCGAAATAGATGCTTCCTGTCCTTTAGCTGTTTTCAGAAAGTGGGCCAAACTACTAAAGAATACTCTCTTATATTATATGTAAAGCGAGGGTTGGCTAAGACAAGCTACCCCCTATCTCATTCCTTTAATATCTATTTCCCTTCCTTTCATCAGCTATTTCTAACATCTTGTAAATAAGTGTCTTTGGCGCCAAGGGGGAAGTGGTTCTTGAGGCGGATAGATAGAGTAAGGGACGAAGAGTTGCTGACTAGGTGGAGTCCGCTATACAACTTCTAAAGATTCCGGGGAGCTTGGATAGACTGATTCGTTATCATAAGGGGATTAGTCTGGATTCGATAGAGTCTGGGGGCGATTCCTCGGCTCCTATAGGGTTGAGAGAGATAGAAAGGTTTTCAAAGGAAACACTATCAATCTGAAAGCGCTTCTCCTCTATCTGGGCGGGCAAACCATAATAACATAAGGAAAGACCTATCTCATTCATAGGCATAGAAAGCCCTAAGGAAGGCACTCAATCAAACGGGCCTGCGCACGGACGAAGCTATTGATCCCGTAACCTCAATCGGAATATCATTTCTTCTATAATCGAATTAACATTCATAAACTTGCTTGGCTGACCCTTCGATTGATAGTGGGTTTATTAATTAATGAATTGATTCCGTTCTTTCTTTCACCTTTGACCACTAATGAGATCTTGGGATGGCACTTCGAAAGCGACTTACTATTGAATAACCTCGGTAAACAGTGTCAACTCCTACTTTATTAGATCGTGGGCTCCGGCTTATGATGTATGGGAGGTCTTTCTTCTCTTCTATTGGAAAAGTTACACATGAGAACCATTCCACATGAAAACCCTTGGCTATTGCGCTGGCGGAATAATAGGGGTGGATTTAATATCAAGGTGAGCTAGCGTTGTTTGGTTTCTTTTTCCATGGGGGATCACTACACGGATCAAGTTTGGTGTGATATCATTCCAATGGATTATTTTTAGTTGTTGCTTGGACGACCATGGCACTATGATAGGAGGGTTCTCTATGATATGATGGTTTCAACCACACTTATTCCTTTCAGAAAGATTTCGTGCTGCCAGCTCACTTATATCGCTGCCCTTGAAAACCCACGCGGTATCTCTTTTACTTTGGTTTGGTGCCCTTGAATCCCACTATCAATACAAAACCCACAAAAAGGAGAGGCAAAATCGAATCTAGAAAAAGAACCAAAAGACGGCGCAGCTGATAAAGCTTCTGGGTTAGGGTGGGTAGGTTACTTAATCGTCCAGTGGGAAGCTTCCGTGGAGAGAGGAATCCCCCCTGGATTTGAATCAGTGAACAGGTTTTATAGCTTTAGGAGTCAACACAAATGGAAGAACCTAATGGATCCAACTTATAGAAGGACCAGACACGTATCGCCTTGGTTGAATCTACAAAAGTTATTGATTCAGAATCTTCGTAGATCTCCTGAGCGAGACAAACCTCGGGTTGCCATGTTCACACCCTTCCTTACCAGTTGGATGATTAGATTATACAAAGGTGAACCAAGCCCAACCAAGATAGAAGATATTTGAGTTTATGCATAAAAGCAGATACCAAGACTGTTGCCTTTACAACCATTCCGTGGTCGTGCTCAGTGTTTTTTCTAAGCTTTTCCGTAACAGCAAAAGGTCTTTTGTATTGATGGTGAGCTTTGGGGCTAGGAAAGAAAAGAACCAATTTATAGGAAGATTACGTTGACTCTGTATCCAAAGCGTTATTGATTTCTTGGGCTTTATTAAGAAAATCCAAAGTTACGATCATTAAATAACCCAGGCAAGGTTTGTTCGATTGAGCTTCTATTAGTCATCTTAGACTGCTCGGCAAGCAGCTTCACTCTTTTCCTCTTTCTTTTGCTTTGGATAGATTTCAAGGGCAAAGTACTCATTCAAGGCATGACTCGGGAGATTCAGAGGGGGCAGGCACTTCAGTCAAGTCCTATAGGTTCCTCATTTCCATATGGTCGAGCGGTGGTGTTCTGAAGAAGCACTTAGATAATGACAATGGAGCTAGTAACAGAGCTTTGTCATAGGTTGAACTATTATCCCGATGCATGAAAGCGAAGTTCGCCTACTGATGAGAGAAGCAATCCTCCTTCTAGGGCTGGGCTCAGATCTCTTTTGAGGCACAGTGTCTTTTCACCCCTGCGATGCCTAGGTAAAGCTAATTAAGCTTCTTGCGCCTAATTCCATTGAGCTGCGAGGCTTCCTTACCCTAAGCCCTTATTCGGAAATGAAGTGGAAGACGCTCCGCCTAGGTTCATTGGTGTTTTTTCGATGCCAATGCTATTACAGTGATTCTCTAATCTATCAAAATCAGGGTCGAAAGAAGAACGTCTAGACTTTTCTCTGTGGGGCTATTAGTCACTTTTCTCGCTCCTCAAGAAAGACGGCTAGAAACTTACTATTAGGAATGGTTTCCTTTCAGGTTCTGTTGTTACAAACCAGACTGTTATAACAGGGCAGGGGATACGGAGAACTCATTTCATACAGTACTGCTATGATCGGGCAATAGCGCAGATAAGATCAGACTTCATGTGTGTGTGAAGGATATGGTTCTGGTTCTCTTATGTAACGTTCCTTCAATCAAAGAAGAATCCATGCCCAGGGCTAGTGCCAGCGCATAGTTAGAGTCTTCCCTGCGTGCCTAACATCCACTCCTTCTAGTCGAGTGCTAAGCCTTTAACGATGAGAGAAGGCGATACCGAAGAGAATAACTCCAGGGCACTGGCTACTCATACTGTCACACGGCAACGATAGAAGCAGATAGGCCGTTAGCTTTCAAAGAGACTCTCTGTTTGGCTTCCTAAACCAGTAATGAAAAAAGGTTCACCCACGGACTAAGAGAATTCTGCTTTTTATGAGAAAAGTGAACTTAGGGAAAGGTCTATCACGCACTTCAATCCGAACATCAAAGTAATCTTTCTATACTCCATTTCATCATTTGGCACTCTTATTACATTTGGTTTGAGATGAAAGCACATCGTCTCATTCAAACAAAGAAAGATGGGTAATGGAACTCTATCCAAGACTGATACAACATAGACTAAAGGGGCTTAGGGGACAGCTAGACGAGAAAAGATAAAGCAAGCGGATTCAAAGCAATCAAAGAGCAGAACCACTTGCTTCGTCTTATACTTTTTATACAACTTAGAATGGAAAGCGAATGGAATGAATGCACTGCTACGGATACCATTGTATTAACTCAGAACTTATCGTTGGGATATTCATGTATCCGCAAGAGGATCAGTAAGAGTAGCACATGGAAATAGCTATAACGATGATCCTAGCGATAATAACTTCAACAATTCGCTTTTGATAAAGTGCGGTGTTTTTCGCATCAACAACTTAGCCCCTCGGTGGCGGGACTGATCAATCAAAAAGGATCTCCTCGGGGAAAACTCATGCATGTGATAGATTCCCTTCCGTCAGGGACTTAGAAATGGCAAAAGTGTTATACGCCCCTTTAGAAGTCCAAAGTAGAAGTCTTAGAACAGCTAACCTTGACTAGGTAGGAGTGCTATAACTCCGTAAGTAAAAGATGATTAGGATAGGATAGGAGTACTTCATACACCCCAGAATAGAAGGTTTGTGGCCGGGTTTGTAGGTAACTCTCTCTGGTGGATCCTGCCCCGGGGAAGAAAGAGTCAAACTATTCCTTTCTGTAGTGTAATAGAACGCGGAAAGCTATCTAAAAAGGCAACAACCTATTCTAAAGAAGGAGCTATCAGCTCAGGAAGAGGAACATGATTCGCCAGATAGTCTCTATTGATTATTAGCCAGATGATTGTCTTAGTCTACCCGCAAAAGCTATCCAAGCAGAGACAGCTAACCCGAAGGTCGCTAGCTTGATATTCTCCTAGACTTATGAAATAGAGTGTTATAGGCTGACGCACCTAACCTGGAGGTTTCAACAAAAGTACTCGCGGAACCCCCGCAATAGAGATATTGGACCTCTAAGCCGCTCTTGCCCGCCTTTCATTAATCGAATAGAAAAGTTCAATCAATCTGTCGATCCTTATTTGACCATAAGCAAGTAGCTGTCTCGTCTATACCCGGAATCCGAAAGAAAGGATTTGAGCGCTATGTTCCCGCCGCGTAGTAAATGAAATAGTTCGTTCGCTACGAACAGTTCTATTTATAACCTCTTGGAATAGGATTCCCATGAGCAGGTATTATAATAGAGTATACAATCCCGGGCATAAGACTTTCGATGAAAATAATCATTTCTTATTTGTTTTGTGTAAAATAAGTGAATCCAGCCCCAGGGCTTAGGCACACCGCGTAGCCAATGAAACACACCGCTAGCGAGCAAACCTTTGAATGACTAGGGGACTCTATGAACCTTTCCCTAGGAGGCTTCAAAAGGGGTCAGGGAAGGAAGGGTCTTTATTCAAAGAATCCAATCTTATCTCGTAAAAGAGAGTCAAAGCTAGGTTCAAAGATAGGGCTAAGCGGGATTAAGGTGCGTAGCTAAACTCAAGAAGAATAGGGGTTATTGGGGTTTTGATGGGTGGATTTGGATCCAAATCATTGATTGGAGCTGGTCCAGCTACTGAGGCTTTGGCCGGTACAGCTTAGAAGGGATTAGTAACCTGAGATTCTCCTTTCTCCAATACCTGCTGTTGCAGCTACGGAAGCCCTATCTATGCTATGATATTGTTGGTTCGTAGCAAGAGTATTATTTAACAATGTGCGAAGCGCTAGTTTAGCTAGGAGTTTCCTGGGCTCAGTCCTTTCGCTTTAATAAGATCCGGACTTTGTAATATGGCATCGTCACTTTTCCTTTAGTTAAGCTAATAAGTTCTAGGTATTACCCCGAAAGCTAAAGCGAAGAACAGGCGAGTCGAGATGCTTTCAGCACCTTCCAAATCAAATGCCTTCTTTGCTTCTTTGGGTCTTTCTTCGGATGTGTCTTCTCGGGTACTTCATCTTTTCCATTGTCTTCTTGCTTTTTGGTTTGGGGCCATAGCCACCTGCCCTTTATTGAAAGAAAGAAAGAATGGGCCCGGCTATGCGAAATGGTTTACTCTCGTCTCTTTATTTAATGTAAGTTTAAGGACTGAACTATTAGATGAAGCTGCTCTTGCTTTACTACCTCTTGAATCGATTCCCCTACTTTAAGAGATAGATCCTCCTTTCTCTGGAATTTGTCTATTTCGGCGTATCGAAAAAAGATCTTATTAGCTTTGCTTAGGACTGAGGGGCGTAGCGATAACTCGATACCTTCCTATACTGAGTTTATTGAAAAATCACAGAATCTATATATTCCCAGAAGCCCGACAAGACGCGATAAAGACCTTCAAGGCCTACTTCAGCCTGGTATCATATCTATCTACTCTCTGGTATCATATCTATCTACTCTCAGAAATCAAAGCTGGAGTGAGAGAAGTTATGGCATTATGACGGGCTACCTAGAACGTAAAAGGGACCTATTGTACTGGTTACAGCTATTGCTAGTGCGTTTGTGACTTAGTGTAACTGGTGTTAGTGGAAGTGGACTGACAGAGCGAGCAGGAAAGGGGCTTTCTCCGTCTTTTCGGGGAAAAAGCGTCTGATCAAATCCATCTGCGAGAGCTAGCTTCGGTCTCACTTGGGTGCTTGTGGATTTGTGCCGAGGTACTTTCTTTTGGGGTTGTGGAATGTAGATATCCCGGGAAGGAGGACGGATTACTAGGTTTGAACTTGGGGTCAGGGGCTGGAGATTTACGATTGACTGAGCTTGCTTTGGCTGCTCGTGAAGTACTCTATTACAGATTCGCTCTATTCTCCTATTCTTTTGGGAGTGATCCGGATTAAGCCGCGTGGCGATACCCGCGAAAAAGAAAGCAATATTTTGATCGTCTCGCTTTTTCTTTGGATTACTCTTATGATAGTCTGGGGTGGGGTATTTCGGGTTGAATTCTTCAGCGCACTAAAATCTAGTGGAGGAGGTTCATATTCATGAAAAGCCGGGGTTGAACCGGAACTAAGACCATCATTATGACACTAATAAGAAGTTCTGGGCTGGGCCTCCAACGCCTATGAATAGAAGCTTCTTTCCGTCTCTATTTGGCAAAGGGCACTTAGAAGTCGGCAAGAAAGTTAGTAGACATGGATATCGCGAACAGACTGGAAAGCATTGAGCAATAAATCAGTCAGGTAGAAAACGATGAGCTCCAAAGCGAACAAAGGCTGGGTGTTTTCTTGGCACATTTCCCTGCTATAGATCCCATTATCATACAATCTAATATGCGCTTATCTCTACAAAACCAAATAAAGAAAAGCAAGCGCTCATTGTGCGGGCTGTCACCCTCGGTCACCGATCCACTAGGGAGACTAGAGGAGTCCGTCGACTCTTTCTATAAGATTTCAATAAGTATTCCGTCTTAGCAAAGTCGTTTGTTTTAATGCATGGCTTTCTTTCTTATGTTTCATGTTGTTCTATGTCTTTTGTTAACTTAATATGTTGTTAGTTCACTTTGTCATGTTGTGTTTAGTTGTGTGGCTAGTCTATGTGTGTGTAAGCTTCCTTTTGGATGTACTCCCATGTATCAAAACCAGCTTGTAGTGATGGAATGAATCAAATGTGCTCTGTTCTGAAGGACACTTTCTCCTTTCCCATAGTTATAGTAATGACCTCTGAAGGTAGAATGACTGAGTATAAAAGGTAAGGTGCTGAAAGCCTCTGTATTCCAATTGAAAAGCAGGTCTTAAGCCAGCGTGGAGTTCCTCCGGACTAAAGGATTACTGTAGCTTTCTTTACATTCTCGTAAGCACAACAAAACTATTCCAATTCCTTAAGCTCGCCTGCATACCGTCTTGTTAGCTAAAATAGTGAAAAACGAGCATCTTTGTAAAGAGAAAGGCTCCTCCTGATCTTAGGAAGAAGAAGTAAAGTAGAGCGATATGCCCCAAATAGTCTGTAAGAATGAGTCAATGGAATCGTCTCGGATTTTGCCAGGAGTTATTGCATTGATGCCTATAAGTGTTTCTCTTTGCAGGAAAAACGATTCGCAGGCTTTACGGATGTGGATGAATGAATTAGCAGCGAAGTCGCGTGAAAAAGAGTAGTTGATTTTCTTCTATTGGTCTAGAACCAGAATTGAGTATAGTGATCACAGCTTCTTCTGTATCCAAAATCCGGTCAATCTTTACTTTACCAAACCTAATTCAACTGATTCACAATCTTCTTCTATTCATAAAAAAGAATATATGAGACGAAGGGCATAATCTATATTGCTACAGAGAAAGAGAGAGCGTAGAGGGCCGGCCGGAATATGTTGTTCAATAGCTAATTCCCTTTCGGTTCATTTTGGTATGCTGGGAAGATTCAGAGATGCACTTTCGAATTCAGTTACAAAGAAATGAAGCAAGAAAAGAAGCTTTCGAGTTGCCCGCTCTATTAGGTAAAGCTGGTAAGGTATTGTTTTTCATGAAATCCACTCTTCAAACCTTTCATTTATTCCTTCCTTGTCAGGGTAGGATTGAAGGAATTCGGACGAGACGATATGTCCAAGGTCTGCTGTTTTAGGTAGATACAGAATTCATATAATGACATGGGGGAAGGCTCTCCTCTCCTTTGGCTTCGATTTGGAGGTTGGGGCTTGAACTCAAGCTAGTTTGACTAGAAGCTACTTATTCCGGTCTACTTGTTGGGCAGGCTGGCCCTCCGTTATAGTTGCTTCAGAAAGAGATATTCTTTGGTTGGGAGAGATATTATTGTCATATAGTAGAAATAGAGTCTGCTCTTCTCTGGTCTTCCACTCTGCAACTACCGGTCTTCTGGATGACACTTACGGAACTGCTACTACCGGTCCCTCTACTAATGGCTCTGGACTACTCTACTACAGACTTGATAACTACAAGAACAAGAGCACTGAAACTACTTACTTGTTTCATTCACCTGATAGCAATTCTTCACTTCAGTACTGGATGCCTATTACTTTGTCTTCAAATGCAATTCCATTCTTCTTTCTAGTACTATAAGGGGTTGCTTGTTGGATCAAGACTAACTTCCCAGGCTGTAGCTGTCTCAAGAGCTTACTTCACTCTATTCTTTAGTTCAATACTAGTTGTTGACCGGGAGACCTAACTGCTTCATATCCTACTTATGTTTCTTATCCTTCTCCAGCTTAATATCCGTATTCTGCCCCATAACTCTACTTTACTGGGGTTGCTTACTTTCGCTTAACCAACAAGCGGGTCAACTTAGAGACAGACAAAAAGAGGATAAGCTATAAGGGTAGGTATAGAAAAAGGTGCATATTCCTCTTATACATACTCTAAGCAAGAAAGAGTTTGAGGAGCACAAGGATTAGATGCGCTCGACTCGAAAGATTCAATCAAGTAACAGTCTTTGTTGCCAGAGCAGAATTATGAAAACCACTTCTGTTAGCTTGGGAACTATACTCAAGTATGACTCGGGGGGCTGTCAACTCTGATATGGCCTGTTCTCAAGTCAAGTTCTGTTCAAGTTGAGTGAGGAAATGCAAGTGTAGTTCCAGATTCAAGATCAGCAGCGGAAGGATCTCCGTAAGCCAATACGAAATAAGCACTTTAGCGTAAGCAAGAAGAGTAGCCAGGCGTTACTCCTTCAGTTCAACTGGAATCTGTGTTTGCAACGAGATCAGTAGATGAAGAGAGTCGACGAGAGAGGAAAGGCCACTACAAGGTTAGGCTAAATCCAAGTAAGGGTTCAGAGCGGAATCAAGTACTATTTCTGGCTTACGTTGAGTGAGAGTTTTCTCAGTTATATATAGTTAGAAGCTCAAGCGTTCAGTATTGCCAGGCCCAGAAACAGTGAAAGTTATAGTTCACACAGAAGAAGGCATTTTTGTTCCAGTTGAATCTCGAGCTGAAGCAGTTTCAAGAGAAGGATCAGTTCTAAAGTAAGCAGTTAGAGAATCCGCTGTTTCAATAGAAGGGTTGGCTAATGACAAGCACTAGTAAGTATAGGAATGAAACAAGCAAAGCAGCTGGCCACCATACCTCTGGCTCTTCTCTTTGAGTGAATGAACCCCGACTCGACCTCTCTACTTCTATAAAAGACCTCCATTAATTGAGTTCCCGAACACTAGTAGTAGCCTTTTCCCTGCTCTTTATTCCCTTAGCAACGGTAACTTCACTGCTTCTTATCCCTGTAGCAATTACTATATGCGCTGGATCGTACCTTATCTATATCTATTTATGAATCGACAACTGGACTCATTCTTGCCCACCTATCCTCTAATGCACTAGATCGTACCCGCATTGAGAGTACCCTGCTGCTAAGGGAATAGAGTTCATGTTGCTAAGGAAGCCTATGACCCATTGTCCGCATACTTGCATTACTATTAGCAACATTATGCTGCTTCTTATAGCAATGGTAAAATATATGTTCAAGAAGCTACTTAACTGCTTATACTACTTCTTATAGCTGCGCTGGATCGTACCTTCCAGCTTGCAATACCATTACCATTAGCTGCGCTGCATGGTATACTATATGCTACTATCTTTACTTAGCTGGATCGTACCTTCCAGCCTTATCTGCTTCTTAGTACCTGCTTGCTTAGCTTCCTCAGCAACATTCATTAGCTCTTTGTCCCCTAGCAACAAACAGTAGCAGCCATGGGTTTCAAATAAGGGCAATAACAAGGAATAAGAATTGCTATATAGAAGAATGAAGTCATCAACATGAGCGAGTCCTGTTTTAGCCTGTCCGGGGTAGTAAATGGTAGGAAATAGAGAAGTAGTTTCACGAGTCCTGTCTTTCTAGTGGTAGTGAGCGGAAGGGGTTTACAGCCTTGTTTCCATGCCCCGACTAGCAGTATTGAATAGAGGCACCCTACATCCATACTATCTTCTGACTTTCTTTCTTGATAAATAAGAAAAAGACTTGAAGCACCTTTCTTACCCGCTTGCAGCTTACTTGATAACAGCTCCAACCTCTGATCCAGCTCTTGTTTCTGCTGATGATCTCTACGACCGGCTAGTAATAAGAAATCATAATTGCTATATAGAAGAATGAAGTCATCAACGCCTACCATTCATCGATTGACGAGATGGGTTCAGCCTCTACTTTCTGTCTTTGCCAGCAAATACGGATTCAACAAGAACAAAGTCAAGTATTCATGGCTAAAGGAGCGGTTGGTAGCGAGGGATATTCTTAAGCTCGAGCGTCAGTGTACTATCAGTAGTCCAGTAGTTCATGTCAGAATTCAACCAGTACTTATAGGAATGAAACTAGAACCAGTACTCCATTTGCAGAACTACTTGCTGCTGACCCGGCCCGGTCTTGGTCTTGTATAACTCCATGAGGCTCATCTACTTCTCTGGTATTCTACTCTGCATTCCTTTATTGAAGAATAAGGGACAGGGCTTCTACTCTGCATCTAGTAAAAGAATGATAATGCCACTAGAGCCAGCTCACTCGACTAGTAATAAGGGCCCTTAGTAATGAGTCTAGCTCCGATGCTTCATCCAGTACAGGATCCAGAGCAGGATCTGTAAACTCCATTAGCGCAAGTCCAGTCTAGGTCTAGAAACTCCCTTCCCGATACGTTAGCTTGGCCCCTATTCTATGTCTTCTACTTACCTAGTATCTTATGCGCTAGCAGTAATTAAGGGCACAGGACTTCGGCTACTAATACTTCTTGAAACTACCCTACTGATTATAGGAAGAAATGAACTCTAATGTGGAGCTCCTACCGCGACACGAGTAACGACTGAAGTAGCAGAAATCAATCGAAATCAGTCAATCCAGAAAGAGAGAAACTCTCCCCTCCCTTTAGCCACTGCTGATTCATGAGTAGATCTAACTCACCCGAACCCAGCTTTGCTTCTCTGATCGAGCCATCTTCGCTGCCCTGCTTTCCAGGTAATTCTAGTTTAAGACCTGGCTTTCGAACAACTTCTTCGTTACTAACCGACCATGTCCCTGTGCTTTGAACCAACCGGCGGGCTCTTGATCAACCATCTAGTATTCGAGGAAAGAAGTTGAATCGATTGCAGCAGACATAAAGAATAGAGTTTCCCTTATTTCATTCCCACTTTTATACCGAAGCTTGAGAAGGAGAAGAGTATTACTTAGAAACTGGAGAAGGAGAAGATCCTGTTCGAGTTAGACAAACACAGGACTTGTTCATGGCATCGTACTAACGGCAGGAGCGGGGCTTGATGGCCTAAACTATCATATCTGCACCTCTTATTCTGGAGTAGAGGAGTTTCGAGTTCCATTTCCCTTCAATACGAGGGCGGGGCATGTGTCATTCCAATACGCCGGGGGTAATTCCAATACTTGAATCCATTGTTTCATCTGATCGGTAACTAACCAACTAGATCTAACCCTCGGTGCTCTAATCTTATTAACCTATTGCTTCCATCACCTATTACAGCTGGCAGGATAGCATCAAGTTTACAGAGCACTCGCCCTACTTACTGTTGTTGCAAGATAAGCGGTATCTAAGTCAGTCGGCAAGATAAGCGGTATCTAAGTCAGTGTCGTCCATTTCTGATACCCTGGGGACCAACTCTAAGTGCTCTTCAATTCCATTATTACTGTGTGAGTCCAATTCATAGTTTGGAGGAGAGGTGGGGAGAAAGAGCTAATGAATGTTGCTGAGGAGTCAAAGAAAGACTAGTTGCGACTGCTGCTAGGGGTAAGATCAGAAGTATGCCTGCTTGGCTCCTACTTAAGAAAGAGTGTAATTCTGCCTTTCCTACTTGTTAGTTTCATTAAGATGTATTCGTTGTTGTATTCTAGTTCTATTACTTACTATCCAGGTAGTCCAAGTAGTGGTCTATAGCCATAACTTTAGTTGTTGCAAGAGTCGAGGTATACCGAATGAAGGATCAGAGTCAGACTTAATTCATTAGCTGTTTTGAGTGAAGAGAAGAGAGGTGCGGGTGCCCTTATATCTTAGTAATATTAGTCTCTTTGTATGCGAGTATAGTCTAGGTGCCTTCGATAAAGAGTTCACAGAGCAAGAGGTGGATTAGAGTCTAGTTCAAGTTATAAAGTAATGGAAAGGAAGGAATGACACTAAAGCAGAGGCTGTGGAGGTCAGTTATTCAAGTGTAGTTCAATTTAGTGTACTAAAGTAAAGCTTATATAATAAAGTAAGTAGAATAAGCCTGAAACCCAGGAGTTAATGGATATGACCCGACCTCAACACTGAGCTAATTGCGGTCCTACTACTAAACAAAGAAGCGGGGCGGTAAGGAAATCAAGAAAGAAAGTATCGAATATAATAATTGAATGGAATTTCACAACTACACCTAAGAACCGAGTGAAAAGGGCCGCTCTCTGGCTAGTTTACTTATCCATGCTTTGTTGCGGGAAGGGGATAGTTGACAGTGTTGGCAACGAGAGAAGCAACAGGACCCTAGATTGCTGCTGGTGGATCCGACTCGGTAGTTAAAGAGTGAAAGTGGTTTCATTCCTATACTCGGGGTGAGTTCAAAGAGACAGAGCCAGTACTTTACCTTAGTTGTCATAGAGAATGGCTTGTTGCGATTGGTTAATTCAATTAGAATTCTTTAATGAACTATACCGGTGTTCTACTCTTATCTACTCTACAAGGGGCAGGTCTTCAACTAGCAAATCCACTACTACGCAACTCGTACTGAGGCCAAGCTACAACTGAGGAGTTATGTACAGAAGCCAGAGTACCTTATTCTAGTTAGGTGAAAGAAAAGAGCTACCTCCGCTGGACCTGCCTTTAAGAGGAGAGTTGACTGGTATTGACCTAAAGAATAGAAGTTACTTAAACACAGTTGGAATAGCTACAATCTGATGAAAACAAAGATGGATTTGCTCCTGGTTTTTCACTGCTATATTCTATCTTTTCTTCTTATAGAATAATGGATGCAAAGGGTATTCTAGCCGGTAAGTAGCTTGCCCAGTTCTTGTTGAATATCTAGTCTTGGTCTTGTGTTCGCCCACTTATTATATGATATTATAAAGAAGATCTTTTCTCTCGACTAAAGGTAAGTAAGTAGTAGTTCTGGGTAGTAATAGTTCTGTGGACCTCATAAGAGTCTATCGATCCGAGTTCACGTAAGCTTACTTCTTGGGGCAATCATCTCTTCTTATAAACCCCCTCGGCTAATTCCGACTATCGATAAGGACCTTTACATCCGGAGTAGTTGCAAATTCTTATATCGGATCTAGGCCTTGTTGCTAATGAGCTAGGGCTAATAGATGTAGGTGAGTTACCCATATGATGTTGTCGACTGGGCTGAGTGTCTTGGCTGTAGATGTATCGGAGTTGCTTGACTGATAGCATCGGTGTTGGTTTCAAGGAACAGTAGGCTTAGTGTCTTTCTCACCTCTAATGAAACTAGCTATAGGGCAGTGAAGAATCAAACTCTATAAGGAAAGTAAGAATTAGAGACCCATGACCAGCACAGAATTCAACCAGTAAGGAAAGTAAGAGAAATACTCCTGATTGCCCTTGCCAAACCAGTAGAGTTGGCTGCCAAACCAGTAGAGGAGTCCTGTGCCATCTGTGTTTCTTGTTGACAAGATAGAGGTAAATTATTATAGGTGTCCTGAACCACTTTCTGTCTCTATTATATAAGCGTATATTAGGAAGAATCGATTGAATTGCCTGTTTCCCCTGCTGAGTAGCTGTAAGTAAACACTCTTCTTAAAGGCAGGCAGGAGAGGAAAGTAGATAGTTGTTGGCATTCTTTTTGGCATTACTTTTGGCATCAATGATTTTGGGCACTTACAAGTTTTTATTAACCTACTGCAGCTAGGGGATAGAAGTAGATTCCCTGTTGCTATTGGAGCGTAGGGCAGCGAATAATGAGCTGGATTAATGAGGTTATGGTGCTTGTGTTAAGCAATGAGCAAAATCATGAATTGTTTGGCATTAGTTTTGCTCTGGCCTATACTGAATTAAGTACTAAATGATATATTCTCTTTATAAGGGATTACAGATAACGGAAGCGGTAAGGAATCAACTTCACTTCTTTATTAACCCCGGGCAGCTGACCTTACTTTAGCTACTGAGTAACAAAACACTTTTTGAGAATAGCTCGTAAACAATAAACACAGATTTCAGTCGAACAGAAGAAAAGATCCTAGCGCGGAAGCTCCTAATGCGCCTTGTCAAACCATTTATTGAACCCCATTTATTGAACTTGCAATAGCTTGGACCACTACTTGGAGCATTTAACAGGACTTGACCGCCACTCTGCAGGGGAAACAGGCAATTCTCTTTCCAATCTCCCGGGCAACAACTATTGTCTACAAATACAGATTCAACCCGGACTGCCGCTCAAACAAACACTAGGTGCTGAAAGCCTAGAACTGGCAATGAAATGAACTTCCCACGCTTACTTTCTTCTTCCTCGAGCAGTCTGCCTATTGTGCTCTACTTTCTTTCTTTATTTCTTATTTAGTTGATTGTCGTCTTGTCTGTCGTCTTGTCGTCTTGTCTGTCGTCTTGTCTAGGAGTTACTTGGCTGAGTGTCTTGTTTGCTTGTTCATTAGTTTTGTCTTGTCTGGTAGTGACTTACCTGATAAAAGTTGATTACTTTGGGGCTTCTCCAGTATAGAAATCCAGTTGCTATCCAAAATACAGGTTTTGATGAAACAGATTCGGTTCCCCCAGTTTAGAGCCTATAGCCTTGTTACCAACAGTTTGATTTGCTTTCTCTGTTTCGATTCTAGTTACTCTTTTACTTAATTCTGTATCATGTCTTTTACTCTTATCAATAGTGATTTAACAGCCTTGTTAGCAACAGGTTGGTTCTATTAGCCCTCTAGGTGCCATAGGATTATACCCATGAATCACACATTCTTTATTCTAATAGACAGTATTTAAGTAAGTCAAGATCCGGATCAATTTAAGTAAGAAAGATAACTACTCAGTAGTGAGAGAATGGAAAGATAGGCAGGGCTGGCGAGTATCACAAGGGAAGTTAGGTGAACTGAATCTAAGAAGCAAGGGCAGCTTTAGATGGCTCTCGAACTAAGGAATAGCAGCTAGGAGATAAGGAATGAAGGTTTTAATAAGTAATTTCAGGGGCAACTACAAGAGTTTAGCGTACAAGTATGGTTTGTAAGCGCTGAAGTCTGGCTTGGCATTTGAGGTGGATAATAAGGCGAATCGGTGCTCTCTTTTCCAACAATAGAAAGAACTCGATCTGTAAGTACTGAAGCTAATCTCTCTCCTCTGGCAACTGGCTATAGCCAAGACCTTCTCCATCTGCTTACTTTGGCACTGTTGATTCTCTTGTAACTGCTAATTCTTTTACAGCTGATGATCCAGCTTATATAGTAGATTACACTTGCACAAAAAGAGACAACACTGGTTCCCTTGCCGACTCGACTCCCTTGCTTGTTTGAAATGAATCGCAACTAAACGAGATACTTGACTTTAGCCTTGACTTCTTGCAAGTAGGGTAGCAGCGATTGACTTCTTTCTTGTGCTTGCTTGAGCGGGTCAGGTGCGTAAGTGAATGAAGAAATGAAGTACCAGTGTTGGTCTTGGCCTCACTACTTACAATAACTTCTCTTTCCCCTTAGCATCCCGAGTGGCTTGTTCCGAGTAAACACAAAATGCAACTACTGTTTGATTCCTGCTATGACCCATTCCTCGCATTAGTTCCGCAGCTGTTAATCGATTCGGATATATCTTTCTTAGACGCCTGGCTTTCCCTATGGCTAATTCTTATGTTTCTTACCTGTGCTTTTGATTCTTTATCTAGTGATCCGACATTCGTACAATTAATACGCTTTACTTTAGAGTCATACTTATTGCTACTGTTTCTAAGGCCTATAAGAAGTCAGACTGTTGGTTGCTACTGGAGCGTAGGGAATAGAGTGAATGTTGCTAGGGGAGAAAAAGAAGAAACAGTTGCTAAGGGAAGAAAGAGCGAGCAAGCTTAGAAGCGGGAAGTAGCGAATAGTTGTCAGTGTGATATTCAACAAGCAAGGGAAATTCAACAAACGCTGGGATTTGAAAGCGGAATCAGTTGATTGGCCTAAGATCTCTAGGAAGTCGGGTAGGGGTTAACTCATTGCCTCTGCTGATATTCTTTCTTTCTTTATTTCCGTATTTCTTTCCTTATTTGTCTAAGGCTTATAAGCTATACTTGCCTGTCGCTCCAGTAGCAACAGACAAGTAACTACTAAACAAGCAACTACTAATGAACAAGACACTACTAACGACCAAGCAACGGCGCAAGACGTTGTGCGGTAGCGAGCGAAAAGACGTTAGCGGACAGACAAGACACAACTAACGACCAAGCAACTACTAGACAAGTAACTACTAATGTTACGCGTCAGTGAGTTACCAGCGCGGTAGCGAGTTAAAAAGCGGCAGAGACTTTAAGCTAATGTTACGCGTCAGTCGAACAAGCCACGTATAATGTGGTGCGTTAGCGAGCGAAAAGCGTTAGCGAGTTAAAGCGCGTCAGTAAAGCCTGTATGCCACTCAACATTCCTTCTAGCTTCAAAGCCGATACTTTAGATTCGAGATGATCCTCTCTTCCATCGATCGTAGATGATACTGATTGACTTACCGCTTCAAAGCAAGTAGTTATGTATCTCGGGTATAGAGGAGAAGGTACGATCTAGGGCATTTCAACTACTTATAGATATAGCAACTAACAATGGGGTAAACCACTCTTCTAATAAGAGAAATAATTCATTTATTGGAGAAAGCCCTTCAACAAGTAGTAGAGTAGTCTAGGGAGGATAGAGTGAGTTCAGATCCACTGGTGCCTATTATAGGAATAGGGTTGCTTGGTTGCTCTTTCTCGATACGATAGTAAGAATAATCATTAGCCGAGTAGGTGTATCGAATCAATCTACTGGGGGTGCCTATAGCCTATCATGTGTTTAGTTAAGGGGCCAAGACGACAAGGAACTACTAATGTGTAGCGTAGGAGTTCTCGTGTCGCGGCAGGGCCGCTCTTCAACACGACCACGCGCATGAAATTCTTTAACTGCTGATTCTTAAGTGAACTTTGGTCAATAACCTCTCCCGTATGATTGACTTAGGGCTAGGGATTTATCAGTGAAATTCGATTCTTACTTTGGGGGGAGAGCACTTGTTCTCGAAATCAATACTTTATTGAATCTACTGCGCATATAATCCATGAATGTTACTCCTTAATCACCACTACAGCTAGAGTGTTTCTTTTGCGCAACGACTAACTCACCTGACATTAGCACTTGCTTGTTCACCTCGGAAAGTCAAGGATGGCAATTGAATCTATCGAATCGAGCTAAGAGTATCGGAGTCTTATTCCAAAATGAGATATCCAACTCCCTAACTCCCTTATCTTATGGCTTCTTTCCTTCAACTCGACTTTCTACTGCGGATTATCTCTCTCGTAGACTAGAAGACGAAAACAACACTGCTTGACTTGCTCCTCACTGTGAAACTGACTCTGTGACTTCTGTCCTTAACTCCAATAACTTGAGAAGAATGGCGAAGGAAGAACAAACAAGAGCTTGCGAAACGGCTTGTTGAATAAATAAAGAGCGTTCCACACATATAGACACTAGTAATGAAACTGATTGCCATATTGACCTTACTTTTGATTATGTCCCAACTCCATAAGCCCATCCCTATAACTCCATAAGCCCATCTCCATCACTTTGGCATAAAGCACTATCAATCAAATCAGGATTGACAGCCCCGTCTTGTACTCGAACTACACTTTAGAAACCTATAATGTACGGTATAACTTTAATACAAACTGGAATAATTGTCCCCAAGCTTATCTATAAGGGCTGGAAATCAATCTAAAGTCAAAGGTGTGGTTGTAGCCATCTCATTCTTCGCTGCCCTGTGCTTCTTTATAAAGATTCAACAATGCTTGTTCCTTCCTCTCTTTGTAGTTGCCGGGGAGTCGGAGTCAAAGAGTAGATTGCTTCTCTTCTTTAGTTCAATACAGGTCAACAATCTTCTTAAAGGCAGGAGAGCGAGGTAAACTCTTAGTCCTGTGCCACTTATATATCTGCTAATATGAAAACGACCTCTAATTCATAGCGGCGGGAGCTCAATACGAGGATAACCCATGTGTTTAGTTAAGGAATAGGGGAAGAGCAGGATTAGAGGCGGTGCTAAAGTCATTGTATTGAGAATAAGCAGTGGCTAAAGGGTGAGTTACCTTACTGAAACTAGTAGATCGGGTGTTTAAGAGGAATCCGGCTTTGTTGCAAGAGGAGAGATACAATCAATCCAGAAATAGGGAAATCAGGGCCAAGACGACAAGCAGATACTTTTCTATCAATCAATAAAGTAGAGCAAGAGAGTTAGCCATTTATAAATAACTGCCCTTAGTCTCTTTGAGGGCGAGTTGAAGTCGGCACCCCTCGTTGAATCATAAATTCAATCCTATATAAAGAGAAATCATTCATTTAGTTTAGTAGGGAAAGCCCTTCCATTTAGTAGTTGTTTGTCTAGTAGTTGCTTGTTTATTCCGCTCTCACCAATTACTTAAGGGCAGGGGCAAGCAACGTAGTTAACCTCTTATTCTCTCTAGGCACCCAACCCATATCTATTATATGATATTCTAATGTCTAAGCTAGGGTTTACTTAAAAGAAAGACAGA
>JAIWVJ010000059.1:0-52405 GCA_024322285.1 Musa beccarii
AATCAAACATCGACTTTACGTAAATTTTATGATCACGTTTTTGGCGAAACCAATGTTATTCAACTTACCTAGGCCTAATAAGTTGGGAATGGTCAATATTTTGAATTTACGATACGGTGTGCAAAAATCGATCAAACATCAACTTTATATAAACTTTATGACCGTCACATTTTTTGGCGAAGACAATGTTATTCAACTTCCCTAGGCCTGATATGTTGGGAATTGTTAGTATTTTGAATTTTCGAGACGGTGCGAACAAAAATGATCATACATCGACATTGTGCAAACTTTATGACCGTCACACATTTTTGGTGAAACCAAGGTTATACAACTTCACATGGCCTAATAAGTTGGGAATGGTCAATATTTTAAAATTTTGAGATTGTGCAAAAAAAACTAATCAAACATCAACTTTGAGCAAAACTTTCTGACGATCTTGTTTTGTTAGTGAAACCAAAGTTATACAACTTTCCTAGACCTCATAAGTTGGGAATGGTCAATATTTTGAATTTTCGAGAGCGTGCGCAAAAAACTGATCAAACATCGACTTTGTGCAAACTTTATTATTATCACATTTTTGGGTGGTACCATGGTTATACAACTTCCGTAGGCCTAATAAGTTGGGAATGATTAATAATTTAAAATTTTGAGATGGTGCACAAAAATCGATCAAACATTGATTTAGTGCAAACTTTAAGACCATCACGTGTTTTGGCGAAAACAATGTTATTCAACCTCCCGAGGCCAAATAAGTTGGGAATAGTTAGTATTTTGAAATTTCAAGGCAGTGCAAAAAATATCAATCAACCATCCACTTTGCGCAACTTTATGACCATCAGGTTTTTTTGGCAAAACTAAGATTATATAACTTCCCTAGGCCTAATAAGTTGGAAATGTTCCATATTTTGAATTTTTCAAATCATGTGAAAAAAATCGATCAAATATCAACTTTGCGCAAAATTTATGATCATCACGTTTTTTGGCGAAACCAATGTTATTCAACTTACCTAGGTCTAATAAGTTGGGAATGTTCAATATTTTGAATTTTTAATACGATGTGCAAAACACCGATCAAGCATCGACTTTGTACAAACTTTATGACCACCACATTTTTGGCGAAGACAATGTTATTCAACTTCCTCGGGCCAGATATGTTGGGAATGGTTAGTATTTTAAATTTGAGAGATGGTGCGAAAAAAATTGATCAAACATCAACTTTAGACAAACTTGATGACATCATATTTTTTTGGAAACCATTACAACCGTCACGTTTTTTGATGAAACCAAGGTTGTACAACTTCTTAGGCCTAATAAGTTAGGAATGGTCAATATTTTGAATTTTTGATATGCTGCGCAAAATATCAATCAAACATCGACTTTACGTAAATTTTATGACCGTCACGTTTTTTGGCGAAACCAATGTTATTCAACTTACCTAGGCCTAATAAGTTGGGAATGGTCAGTATTTTGAATTTACGATACGGTGTGCAAAAAATCGATCAAACATCAACTTTATATAAACTTTATGACCGTCACATTTTTTGGCGAAGACAATGTTATTCAACTTCCCTAGGCCTGATATGTTGGGAATTGTTAGTATTTTGAATTTTCGAGACGGTGCGAACAAAAATGATCATACATCGACATTGTGCAAACTTTATGACCGTCACATTTTTTGGTGAAACCAAGGTTATACAACTTCACATGGCCTAATAAGTTGGGAATGGTCAATATTTTAAAATTTTGAGATTGTGCAAAAAAAACTAATCAAACATCAACTTTGAGCAAAACTTTCTGACGATCTTGTTTTGTTAGTGAAACCAAAGTTATACAACTTTCCTAGACCTCATAAGTTGGGAATGGTCAATATTTTGAATTTTCGAGAGCGTGCGCAAAAAACTGATCAAACATCGACTTTGTGCAAACTTTATTATTATCACATTTTTGGGTGGTACCATGGTTATACAACTTCCGTAGGCCTAATAAGTTGGGAATGATTAATAATTTAAAATTTTGAGATGGTGCACAAAAATCGATCAAACATTGATTTAGTGCAAACTTTAAGACCATCACGTGTTTTGGCGAAAACAATGTTATTCAACCTCCCGAGGCCAAATAAGTTGGGAATAGTTAGTATTTTGAAATTTCAAGGCAGTGCAAAAAATATCAATCAACCATCCACTTTATGCAACTTTATGACCATCAGGTTTTTTTGGCAAAACTAAGATTATATAACTTCCCTAGGCCTAATAAGTTGGAAATGTTCCATATTTTGAATTTTTCAAATCATGTGAAAAAAATCGATCAAATATCAACTTTGCATAAACTTTATGACTATCACATTTTTCGGTGAAACCAATGTTATTCAACTTACCTAGGTCTAATAAGTTGGGAATGGTCAATATTTTGAATTTTCAATACGATGTGCAAAACACCAATCAAGCATCGACTTTGTACAAACTTTATGACCACCACATTTTTTGGCGAAGACAATGTTATTCAACTTCATCGGGCCAGATATGTTGGGAATGGTTAGTATTTTAAATTTTCGAGATGGTGCGAAAAAAATTGATCAAACATCAACTTTAGACAAACTTGATGACAGTCATATTTTTTGGCGAAACCATTACAACCGTCACGTTTTTTGATGAAACCAAGGTTGTACAACTTCTTAGGCCTAATAAGTTAGGAATGGTCAATATTTTGAATTTTTGATATGCTGCGCAAAATATCAATCAAACATCGACTTTACGTAAATTTTATGACCGTCACGTTTTTTGGCGAAACCAATGTTATTCAACTTACCTAGGCCTAATAAGTTGGGAATGGTCAGTATTTTGAATTTACGATACGGTGTGCAAAAAATCGATCAAACATCAACTTTATATAAACTTTATGACCGTCACATTTTTTGGCGAAGACAATGTTATTCAACTTCCCTAGGCCTGATATGTTGGGAATTGTTAGTATTTTGAATTTTCGAGACGGTGCGAACAAAAATGATCATACATCGACATTGTGCAAACTTTATGACCGTCACATTTTTGGTGAAACCAAGGTTATACAACTTCACATGGCCTAATAAGTTGGGAATGGTCAATATTTTAAAATTTTGAGATTGTGCAAAAAAACTAATCAAACATCAACTTTGAGCAAAACTTTTCGACGATCTTGTTTTGTTAGTGAAACCAAAGTTATACAACTTTCCTAGACCTCATAAGTTGGGAATGGTCAATATTTTGAATTTTCGAGAGCGCGTGCAAAAAGCGATCAAACATCGACTTTGTGCAAACTTTATTATTATCACATTTTTGGGTGGTACCATGGTTATACAACTTCCGTAGGCCTAATAAGTTGGGAATGATTAATAATTTAAAATTTTGAGATGGTGCACAAAAATCGATCAAACATTGATTTAGTGCAAACTTTAAGACCATCACGTGTTTTGGCGAAACAATGTTATTCAACCTCCCGAGGCCAAATAAGTTGGGAATAGTTAGTATTTTGAAATTTCAAGGCAGTGCAAAAAATATCAATCAACCATCCACTTTGCGCAACTTTATGACCATCAGGTTTTTTGGCAAAACTAAGATTATATAACTTCCCTAGGCCTAATAAGTTGGAAATGTTCCATATTTTGAATTTTTCAAATCATGTGAAAAAAATCGATCAAATATCAACTTTGCGCAAACTTTATGATCGCGTTTTTGAAATTGAAACCAATGTTATTCAACTTACCTAGGTCTAATAAGTTGGGAATGGTCAATATTTTGAATTTTCAATACGATGTGCAAAACACCAATCAAGCATCGACTTTGTACAAACTTTATGACCACCACATTTTTGGCTAAGACAATGTTATTCAACTTCATCGGGCAGATATGTTGGGAATGGTTAGTATTTTAAATTTTCGAGATGGTGCGAAAAAAATTGATCAAACATCAACTTTAGACAAACTTGATGACAGTCATATTTTTTGGCGAAACCATTACAACCGTCACGTTTTTTGATGAAACCAAGGTTGTACAACTTCTTAGGCCTAATAAGTTAGGAATGGTCAATATTTTGAATTTTTGATATGCTGCGCAAAATATCAATCAAACATCGACTTTACGTAAATTTTATGACCGTCACGTTTTTTGGCGAAACCAATGTTATTCAACTTACCTAGGCCTAATAAGTTGGGAATGGTCAGTATTTTGAATTTACGATACGGTGTGCAAAAAATCGATCAAACATCAACTTTATATAAACTTTATGACCGTCACATTTTTTGGCGAAGACAATGTTATTCAACTTCCCTAGGCCTGATATGTTGGGAATTGTTAGTATTTTGAATTTTCGAGACGGTGCGAACAAAAATGATCATACATCGACATTGTGCAAACTTTATGACCGTCACATTTTTTGGTGAAACCAAGGTTATACAACTTCACATGGCCTAATAAGTTGGGAATGGTCAATATTTTAAAATTTTGAGATTGTGCAAAAAAAACTAATCAAACATCAACTTTGAGCAAAACTTTCTGACGATCTTGTTTTGTTAGTGAAACCAAAGTTATACAACTTTCCTAGACCTCATAAGTTGGGAATGGTCAATATTTTGAATTTTCGAGAGCGTGCGCAAAAAACTGATCAAACATCGACTTTGTGCAAACTTTATTATTATCACATTTTTGGGTGGTACCATGGTTATACAACTTCCGTAGGCCTAATAAGTTGGGAATGATTAATAATTTAAAATTTTGAGATGGTGCACAAAAATCGATCAAACATTGATTTAGTGCAAACTTTAAGACCATCACGTGTTTTGGCGAAAACAATGTTATTCAACCTCCCGAGGCCAAATAAGTTGGGAATAGTTAGTATTTTGAAATTTCAAGGCAGTGCAAAAAATATCAATCAACCATCCACTTTGCGCAACTTTATGACCATCAGGTTTTTTTGGCAAAACTAAGATTATATAACTTCCCTAGGCCTAATAAGTTGGAAATGTTCCATATTTTGAATTTTTCAAATCATGTGAAAAAAATCGATCAAATATCAACTTTGCGCAAACTTTATGACTGTCACGTTTTTCGGTGAAACCAATGTTATTCAACTTACCTAGGTCTAATAAGTTGGGAATGGTCAATATTTTGAATTTTCAATACGATGTGCAAAACACCAATCAAGCATCGACTTTGTACAAACTTTATGACCACCACATTTTTTGGCGAAGACAATGTTATTCAACTTCATCGGGCCAGATATGTTGGGAATGGTTAGTATTTTAAATTTTCGAGATGGTGCGAAAAAAATTGATCAAACATCAACTTTAGACAAACTTGATGACAGTCATATTTTTTGGCGAAACCATTACAACCGTCACGTTTTTTGATGAAACCAAGGTTGTACAACTTCTTAGGCCTAATAAGTTAGGAATGGTCAATATTTTGAATTTTTGATATGCTGCGCAAAATATCAATCAAACATCGACTTTACGTAAATTTTATGACCGTCACGTTTTTTGGCGAAACCAATGTTATTCAACTTACCTAGGCCTAATAAGTTGGGAATGGTCAGTATTTTGAATTTTTTACGATACGGTGTGCAAAAATCGATCAAACATCAACTTTATATAAACTTTATGACCGTCACATTTTTTGGCGAAGACAATGTTATTCAACTTCCCTAGGCCTGATATGTTGGGAATTGTTAGTATTTTGAATTTTCGAGACGGTGCGAACAAAAATGATCATACATCGACATTGTGCAAACTTTATGACCGTCACATTTTTTGGTGAAACCAAGGTTATACAACTTCACATGGCCTAATAAGTTGGGAATGGTCAATATTTTAAAATTTTGAGATTGTGCAAAAAAAACTAATCAAACATCAACTTTGAGCAAACTTTACGACGATCTTGTTTTGTTAGTGAAACCAAAGTTATACAACTTTCCTAGACCTCATAAGTTGGGAATGGTCAATATTTTGAATTTTCGAGAGCGTGCTGCAAAAAACCGATCAAACATCGACTTTGTGCAAACTTTATTATTATCACATTTTTGGGTGGTACCATGGTTATACAACTTCCGTAGGCCTAATAAGTTGGGAATGATTAATAATTTAAATTTTGAGATGGTGCACAAAAATCGATCAAACATTGATTTAGTGCAAACTTTAAGACCATCACGTGTTTTGGCGAAACAATGTTATTCAACCTCCCGAGGCCAAATAAGTTGGGAATAGTTAGTATTTTGAAATTTCAAGGCAAGTGCAAAAATATCAATCAACCATCCACTTTGCGCAACTTTATGACCATCAGGTTTTTTTGGCAAAACTAAGATTATATAACTTCCCTAGGCCTAATAAGTTGGAAATGTTCCATATTTTGAATTTTTCAAATCATGTGAAAAAAATCGATCAAATATCAACTTTGCGCAAACTTTATGACTGTCACGTTTTTCGGTGAAACCAATGTTATTCAACTTACCTAGGTCTAATAAGTTGGGAATGGTCAATATTTTGAATTTTCAATACGATGTGCAAAACACCAATCAAGCATCGACTTTGTACAAACTTTATAACCACCACATTTTTTGGCGAAGATAACGTTATTCAACTTTTGCAAGCCAGATATGTTGGGAATGGTTAGTATTTTGAATTTTTGAGACGGTGCGAAAAAATTGATCAAACATCAAATTTAGACAAACTTGATGACGGTCGTATTTTTTGGCAAAACCATTACAACAAAATCACGCTTTTTTGATGAAACCAAGGTTGTACAACTTCTTAGGCCTAATAAGTTAGGAATGGTCAATATTTTGAATTTTTGATATGCTGCTGCGCAAAATATCAATCAAACATCGACTTTACGTAAATTTTATGACCATCACGCTTTTTTGGCGAAACCAATGTTATTCAACTTACCTAGGCCTAATAAGTTGGGAATGGTCAATATTTTGAATTTACGATACGGTGTGCAAAAATCGATCAAACATCAACTTTATATAAACTTTATGACCATCACATTTTTGGCGAAGACAATGTTATTCAACTTCCTAGGCCTGATATGTTGGGAATTGTTAGTATTTTGAATTTTCGAGAGGCGGTGCGAACAAAAATGATCATACATCGACATTGTGCAAACTTTATGACCGTCACATTTTTGGTGAAACCAAGGTTATACAACTTCACATGGCCTAATAAGTTGGGAATGGTCAATATTTTAAAATTTTGAGATTGTGCAAAAAAACTAATCAAACATCAACTTTGAGCAAACTTTTGACGATCTTGTTTTGTTAGTGAAACCAAAGTTATACAACTTTCCTAGACCTCATAAGTTGGGAATGGTCAATATTTTGAATTTTCGAGAGCGCAGCAAAAACCGATCAAACATCGACTTTGTGCAAACTTTATTATTATCACATTTTTGGGTGGTACCATGGTTATACAACTTCCGTAGGCCTAATAAGTTGGGAATGATTAATAATTTAAAATTTTGAGATGGTGCACAAAAATCGATCAAACATTGATTTTAGTGCAAACTTTAAGACCATCACGTGTTTTGGCGAAAACAATGTTATTCAACTCCCGAGGCCAAATAAGTTGGGAATAGTTAGTATTTTGAAATTTCAAGGCAAGTGCAAAAATATCAATCAACCATCCACTTTATGCAACTTTATGACCATCAGTTTTTTTGGCAAAACTAAGATTATATAACTTCCTAGGCCTAATAAGTTGGAAATGTTCCATATTTTGAATTTTTCAAATCATGTGAAAAAAATCGATCAAATATCAACTTTGCGCATGTAAACTTTATGATCACACGTTTTTCGATGAAACCAATGTTATTCAACTTACCTAGGTCTAATAAGTTGGGAATGGTCAATATTTTGAATTTTCAATACGATGTGCAAAACACCGATCAAGCATCGACTTTGTACAAACTTTATGACCACCACATTTTTTGGCGAAGACAATGTTATTCAACTTCCCCAGGCCAGATATGTTGGGAATGGTTAGTATTTTGAATTTTCGAGATGGTGCGAAAAAATTGATCAAACATCAACTTTAGACAAACTTGATGACAGTCATATTTTTTGGCGAAACCATTACAACAATACATGTTTTTTGATGAAACCAAGGTTATACAACTTCTTAGGCCTAATAAGTTAGGAATGGTCAATATTTTGAATTTTCGATATGCTGCGCAAAATATCAATCAAACATCGACTTTACGTAAATTTTATGACCGTCACGTTTTTTGGCGAAACCAATGTTATTCAACTTACCTAGGCCTAATAAGTTGGGAATGGTCAATATTTTGAATTTTCGATACGGTGTGCAAAAAATCGATCAAACATCAACTTTATATAAACTTTATGACCATCACATTTTTTGGCGAAGACAATGTTATTCAACTTCCCTAGGCCTGATATGTTGGGAATTGTTAGTATTTTGAATTTTCGAGACGGTGCGAACAAAAATGATCATACATCGACATTGTGCAAACTTTATGACCGTCACATTTTTTGGTGAAACCAAGGTTATACAACTTCACATGGCCTAATAAGTTGGGAATGGTCAATATTTTAAAATTTTGAGATTGTGCAAAAAAAACTAATCAAACATCAACTTTGAGCAAACTTTCTGACGATCTTGTTTTGTTAGTGAAACCAAAGTTATACAACTTTCCTAGACCTCATAAGTTGGGAATGGTCAATATTTTGAATTTTCGAGAGCGTATGCAAAAAATCGATCAAACATCGACTTTGTGCAAACTTTATTATTATCACATTTTTGGGTGGTACCATGGTTATACAACTTCCGTAGGCCTAATAAGTTGGGAATGATTAATAATTTAAAATTTTGAGATGGTGCACAAAAATCGATCAAACATTGATTTAGTGCAAACTTTAAGACCATCACGTGTTTTGGCGAAAACAATGTTATTCAACTCCCGAGGCCAAATAAGTTGGGAATAGTTAGTATTTTGAAATTTCAAGGCAAAGTGCAAAAAAATCGATCAAACCTCCACTTTGCGCAAACTTTATGACCATCATGTTTTTTGGCGAAACCAAGATTTTATAACTTCCCTAGGCCTAATAAGTTGGAAATGGTCAATATTTTGAATTTTTCAAATCATGTGAAAAAAATCGATCAAATATCAACTTTGTGCAAACTTTATGACCATCACGTTTTTGGTGAAACCAATGTTATTCAACTTACCTAGGTCTAATAAGTTGGGAATGGTCAATATTTTGAATTTTCAATACGATGTGCAAAAAACCGATCAAATATCGACTTTGTACAAACTTTATGACCACCACATTTTTTGGCGAAGACAATGTTATTCAACTTCCCAGGCCGATATGTTGGGAATGGTTAGTATTTTGAATTTTCGAGATGGTGCGAAAAAATTGATCAAACATCAACTTTAGACAAACAAACGAATCATATTTTTGATGACAATCATAAGTTTTTTTGGAATTTTAAACCATTATTTTAGACCATCCTATTAATCACGTCACGTTTTTTATGAAACCAAGGTTGTACAACTTAGGCCTAATAAGTTAGGAATGGTCAATATTTTGAATTTTTTATATGCTGCGCAAAATATCAATCAAACATCGACTTTACGTAAATTTTATGACCATCACATCTTTTGGCGAAACCAATGTTATTCAACTTACCTAGGCCTAATAAGTTGGGAATGGTCAATATTTTGAATTTACGATATGGTGTGCAAAAAAATCGATCAAACATCAACTTTGTATAAACTTTATGACCATCACATTTTTGGTGAAGACAATGTTATTCAACTTCCTAGGCCTGATATGTTGGGAATTGTTAGTATTTTGAATTTTTGAGACGGTGTGAAAAAAATGATCAAACATCGACTTTGTGTAAACTTTATGACCGTCACATTTTTTGGTGAAAGCAAGGTTATACAACTTCCCTTAGCCTAATAAGTTGGGAATGGTTAATATTTTAAATTTTTGAGACTGTGCGAAAAAACTAATCAAACATCAACTTTGAGCAAACTTTATGACGATCATGTTTTGTTAGCGAAACCAAAGTTATACAACTTTCCTAGACCTCATAAGTTGGGAATGGTCAATATTTTGAATTTTCGAGGGAGAGCGCAAAAAACCGATCAAACATCGACTTTCTGCAAACTTTATTATTGTCACATTTTTGGGTGGAACCATGGTTATACAACTTCCGTAGGCCTAATAAGTTGGGAATGATTAATAATTTAAATTTTTGAGATGGTGCACAAAAATCGATCAAACATCGATTTTGTGCAAACTTTATGACCGTCACGTGTTTTGGCGAAGACAATGTTATTCAACTTCCCTAGGCCAAATAAGTTGTGAATAGTTAGTATTTTGATATTTCAAGACAGTGCAAAAAAAATCGATCAAACATCCACTTTGTATAAACTTTATGACCATCCTGTTTTTTGACAAAACCAAGATTATATAACTTCCCTAGGCCTAATAAGTTAGAAATGGTTAATATTTTAAAATTTTCAAATCATGTGAAAAAAATCTATCAAATATCAACTTTGCGCAAACTTTATGACTGTCACATTTTTCAGCGAAACCAATGTTATTCAACTTACCTAGGTCTAATTAGTTGGGAATGGTCAATATTTTGAATTTTCAATACGATGTACAAAAAACCGATCAAACATCGGCTTTGTACAAACTTTATGACCATCACATTTTTTGGCGAAGACAATGTTATTCAACTTTCCCAGGCCATATATGTTGGGAATGGTTAATATTTTGAATTTTCGAGATGGTATGAAAAAAATTGATCAAACATCAACTTTAGACAAACTTGATGATTGTCATATTTTTTGGCGAAACCATTACTACCGTCAAGATTTTTTACGAAACCAAAGTTATACAACTTCTTAGGCCTAATAAGTTTGGAATGGTCAATACTTTAAATTTTCGATATACTACGCAAAATATCAATCAAACATCGACTTTATGCAAATTTTATGATCGTCATATTTTTTGGTGAAACCAATTTTATTAAACTTACCAAGGACTAATAAGTTGGGAATGGTCAATATTTTGAATTTACGATACGGTGTTCAAAAAATCAATCAAACATCAACTTTATATAAACTTTATGACCATCATATTTTTTGACGAAGACAATGTTATTCAACTTCCCTAGGCCTGATATGTTGGGAATTGTTAGTATTTTGAATTTTCGAGACGGTGCAAAAAAATTTGATCAAACATCGACTTTGTGCAAACATTATGACCGTCACATTTTTTGGTGAAAACAAGGTTATACAACTTCCCTTGGCCTAATAAGCTGGGAATTGTCAATATTTTAAACTTTTCAGACTGTGCAAAAAAAACTAATCAAACATCAACATTGAGTAAACTTTATGACGATCATGTTTTGTTAGCGAAACCAAAGTTATATAACTTCCCTAGACCTCATAAGTTGGGAATGGTCAATATTTTGAATTTTCGAGAGCGTACGCAAAAAACCGATCAAACATCGACTTTGTGCAAACTTTATTATTGTCACATTTTTGGGTGGAACCATGGTTATACAACTTCCGTAGGCCTAATAAGTTGGGAATGATTAATAATTTAAATTTTTGAGATGGTGCACAAAAAATCGATCAAACATCGATTTTGCGTAAACTTTATGACCGTCACTTATTTTGGCAAAGACAATGTTATTCAACTTCCCTATGCCAAATAAGTTGGGAATAGTTAGTATTTTGAAATTTCAAGGCAGTGTAAAAAAAAATCGATCAAACATCCACTTTGCATAAACTTTATGACCATCAAGTTTTTTTGCGAAACCAAGATTATATAACTTCCCTAGGCCTAATAAGTTGGAAATGGTCAATATTTTAAATTTTTAAATCATGTGAAAAAAATCGATCAAATATCAACTTTGTGCAAACTTTTTGACAGTCATATTTTTCGGTGAAACCAATGTTATTCAACTTACCTAGGTCTAATAAGTTGAGAATGGTCAATATTTTGAATTTTCAATACGATGTGCAAAAACCGATCAAACATCGACTTTGTACAAACTTTATGACCACCACATTTTTTGGTGGCGATGGGAGCACCGAGATGTTATTCAACTTCCTTAAGCCAGATATGATTTGGGAACAAGTATTTTGAATTTTCAAAACTAACCGGTTACAACTTACTTCGATGGGAAAAAATGATGATCAAACATCAACTTTAGACAAACTTGATGATATAAGGAATGAAACCAATATCAAAATTTTTTTGATTGAAACCAATATCAAAGACAAGTTTCGAGGATAAATAAGTGAGGAATGCTCAATATTTTGAATTTTTGTTATTATGGTGAACGAAAAATATCAATCAAACATTGACTTTGGGTAGTTTCCATTTTTATTTGGGTACGTTTTTTTGGCGAAACCAATGTTTTCAACTTTTATGGTCTAATGTTATATAATGAGACATATTTCATTTTGTAAGGGACATTGAAAATGACAATTCCTCTTTTGAGTTGAATTTTATCTCGAAAACATACATTGGTGAATCAAAAGTTCTTTAAACAAATAAAAATCGAAATAAAAATTATAATACCAATAAAATTAAGAATATCATTAGCCTTTTTTGAATTTCCTTTAAGCCTTTTGAAGCGCCCTTTTCAAATCGCGAAAAAAGTTTTCTGTTCGGAGTCACTCGAAATGCACGCATCAAGTTGGTATGAAATTTCAAGGTTTGAACTTATCTTGAGTGATTCCTTTGTTGTTATCTTCTACTTACCTGAGGCCTAATAAGTTGGGAATGGCTTGACTTTTGAATATGGCGAGATCGTGCTATAGAAAATCTCCAAATCAAAACATCAATTCCTAGAAACTGGAGAGATAAGAGCAACCATGCAATTTTGATTAGCGACACCATGACAATGTTATTCAATTCTAATGATGATTCGATTATGTTGGGAACTCTAGTATTTTGAGCACCAAGTTCGAGAAGAAGAAAAGATGATCAAACATGACTTTGAGCAAACTTTATGCACTGAGTTCACATTTAGTGGTCAAACCAACTTTGTTATACAACTCCTTGCCATTGAATAAGTTTTTGACTTCAAGTCATTTAAATTTTGGATGAGAGAGGTGCAAAAATCGATCAAACATTGATTTTTGCTAAACTTTATGCATCTATGTTTGGGAGGGAAGACAATGTTATTCAACATGGTGGGAGAATTTAAAGCGTCAGCGAGCTAGAGAAGGAAAAAGCCGAATCAAGCCTTGGGAAGATGTGAGCATGGATTTTATTGTGGCTCTTCCAAGAACTTAGAGGGGAAAAGATGCCATTATGGTGGTTGTTGATCGATTTTCTAAAATGGCCCATTTTATTCCATGCCTATAAGACGGATGATGTCATCTATTTTGATCTTTATTTCAAGGAGATCATTCGATTTATGGAGTATCAAAGACTATTGTATCGATCGTGATTCTAAATTTTTAAGTTATTTTGGAAGACCTTATGGAGAATGCTTGGAACCAGACTTCTATTCAAGCACCACTTGTCATCCTCAAACCGATGGCCAAACGGAGGTAACCAATCGCACTCTCACTCACGTTACATTTTTTGAGGAATGGTTAGTAAATCCCTAAAAGATTGGGATTTGAAGCTTCTCACATGCTCGAGTTCGCTTATAATCGATCGTCGAGTTATACCTTTGGTCGATCACCCTTCGAATTATATATGGAATCAATCCGCTCACACCGATTGATTTAATTCCTATTCCATCCAATTCACAAGTGAACTTTTGATGATAAAAATATGACTGAATCAATAAAAAAAAAAACTTCATGAGCAGATTCAAGTAAGATCGAGAAGGCTAACGAGTCTTATAGGAAGAAAGCTAATAAACATCATGGAGGAAGACTCATTTCCAACCAGGTGATCTTGTGTGGTTACATTTAAGGAAGGAAAGATTTTTTTCAGCGGAAGAATAAACTTATGTCAGAGTGACGGTCCATTTGAAGTTCTCGAGAGAATTGGCGAAAATGCTTACAAGATTGATCTTCCTGGAGAATATGGAGTTTCGCAACTTTTAATGTAGGTGATCTTTCCTCCTTACTTGGATGATGATGACTTGTCGATTTGGGGACAAATCTCAAACAACCGGGAGAATGATGCGGGAGCATCCGAGACTACTAATCAATCCTTAAGTCCTGGCTGATTCCTTCGGCCAAAACAAACACTATCGAGGACTTATTCCTACCAAAACTAACCCGGTTACAACTTACTTCGATGGGATAAGGAATGATGATACCAATTACTAACTTCGGTTACAACTTACTTGATGGATAAGGAATGATATACCAATATCAAAATTCGTTGCTGATTGATGCTATATCAAAGAGGAGTTATTCAGGATAAGATCCAAAGTGATTTAATGCTCTTTGGAAGTGGAGATTTGCTGGTTATTATTGGTGAAAGAATTCTATTCAATCTTGTTTGTTTGGGTAGTTTCCATTGTTTGTTTGGGTAGTTCCGTTATTTGTTTTCTGAGTCTAATGTCTATATAATGAGACATATTCTCATTTGTAAGGGAGGTTGAATGAATGACAATTCCTCTTTTGAGTTGAATTTTATCTCGATTCTTTATCCAACATCGTTGGTGGTGAATCAAACAGTTCTTTATCCTTGGCCGGTGGAATTTCCTTTAAGCCTTGGTGGTGAACTGCCCCTTTTCCCGAAATCGCGCAACCCTGAAGTTTTCTGTTCGGAGTCACTCGCCCACGCACGCATCACAATGTTATTCAACTTCCCCAGGCCAGATATGTTGGGAATGGTTAGTATTTTGAATTTTCGAGACGGTACGAAAAAAATTTATCAAACATCAACTTTAGAAAAACTTGATGATAGTCATATTTTTTGGCGAAACCATTACAACTGTCATGTTTTTTTACGAAACCAAGGGTATACAACTTCTTAGGCCTAATAAGTTTGGAATGGTCAATTTTTTAAATTTTTGATATGTTGCACAAAATATCAATCAAACATCGACTTTACGTAAATTTTATGACCGTCACATTTTTTGGTGAAACCAAGGTTATACAACTTCCCTTGGCCTAATAAGTTGGGAATTGTCAATATTTTAATTTTTCAGACTGTGTGAAAAAAACTAATCAAACATCAACTTTGAGCAAACTTTATGACGATCAAGTTTTGTTAGCGAAACCAATGTTATTCAACTTACCTAGGCATAATAAGTTGGGAATAGTCAATATTTTAAATTTTCGATACAGTGTGCAAAAAATCGATCAAACATCAACTTTGTATATACTTTATGATCATCATATTTTTTGGCGAAGACAATGTTATTCAACTTCCCTAGGCCTGATATGTTGGGAATTGTTAGTATTTTGAATTTTTGAGATGGTGCGAAAAAAATTGATCAAACATCAACTTTGTGCAAACATTATGACCGTCACATTTTTTGGTGAAACCAAGGTTATACAACTTCCCTTGGCCTAATAAGTTGGGAATTGTCAATATTTTAATTTTTCAGACTGTGCGAAAAAAACTAATCAAACATCAACTTTGAGCAAACTTTATGACGATCAAGTTTTGTTAGCGAAACCAAAGTTATACAACTTCCCTAGACCTCATAAGTTGGGAATGGTCAATATTTTAAATTTTCGAGAGCTTGCGCAAAAAACCGATCAAACATCGATTTTGTGCAAACTTTATTATTGTCACATTTTTGGGTGGAACCATGGTTATACAACATCCGTAGGCCAAATAAGTTGGGAATGATTATGATGTGTGCGTGGGCGAGTGACTCCGAACAGAAAATTTCAGGAGTGCGCGATTTTGGGAAAATGGGCAGTTCACCACTAAAAATAAAATAGAACGATCTTCTTCCAAGGTATAAAGGCCACACCACCAACCAAGGATAAGGATCGGGATCTACGAAGTTCACCACCAAGGCCTAAAGATATCACCAGCCAAGGATAAAGGGCTTTTGGCTCACCAGAAGGAACCACGCTCCAAGGATAAAGAGACCGCAAGGAGTTATCCACTCTCCAAGATATTCACTCAAGAGGAAGTCTCACCAATTTTCATTCATTCAACCACCCTTACAAATGAGAATATGTCTCATTATATAGACATTAGACTCAGAAAACAAATAATGGAACTACCCAAACAAACAAAACTGAAATAACGGAACTACCCAAACAAACAATGGAAACTACACAAACAAACAAGATTGAAATTCAGAACTACCCAAAAAACTCCAGGATTGAGGAAGTTACGCCCATGACTCAGCAATGTCAATCAGCAACGAACAAACTCCAGGATTGAGGAAGTTATGCCCATGACTCAAGGATTGATCAGTAGTCTCGGATGCTCCCACATCATTCTCCCTGGGTTGTTTGAGATTTGTCCTCAAATCGACAAGTCATCAAATCCAAGTAAGGAGAAAGATCACCTACATTAAAACGAAACTCCAAACTCTCCAGGAAGGTCAATCTTATAAGCATTTCGCCAATTCGCTTGATAACTTTAAACGGACTATCGACTTTCACGGCATGAGCTTGTTAATGCGTCGAGATGGAAATCTCTCACTTCCAAAGAACAAATCACCCTTTTGAAATTGGGCCTTCTTTGAAACTGATTTGCTTTCTTCCTGGTAAGACTCATTGGCCTTCTCAATCTTTGATCGAATTAGCTTATGGTATCATCGACTCACTCTATAAAGTTTTTGCTTAATTACCTCAAAAGCATTTTGAGCAACCTTTGTCCATTCAAAAACTCCCTTCTTCATGCATTCAGTTATACGAGCCATGATGATACTAAAATTTTTAACAAACCGTCGATAGAAAGAAACACGTCCATGAAAACTTCTTACATCAGAAATGGACTTTGGAACTAGCCAAGTCTTCATAGCTTCCACCTTGGATTGATCTATGGAAATTCCATCTTTGGAAATGACATAACCAAGAAACACAATGGTTGGAGAGAAGAACTCACATTTCTCCATTTTGGCATAGAGTTTCTGTTCTCTCAAGACTTTAAAGACCTATTCTAAATGAGAGATATGCTCCTCCTCGTTCCTGCTATAAACAAGAATATCGTCGAAATAAACAATGACAAATCGACCAATAAACGAACGAAGAATCTCGTTCATAAGTCTCATGAAGGTACTTGGAGCATTCGATAACCCGAATGGCATTACCAACCACTCATAAAGGCCTCCCTTAGTTTTGAAAGCCGTCTTCCATTCATCACCTTCTCGCATTTTGATTTGATGATAACCACTCCGCAAATCTATCTTTGAGAAGACAGTAGAACCATACAATTCATCAAGCATATCATCAAGTCTAGGTATAGGGTACCTATACTTAATGGTGATGTTGTTGATGGCTCGGCTATCAATGCACATTCGAATGAACCATCTTTCTTAGGCACGAGTAGAGCCGAACAGAACATGGACTCATGCTTTCTCGAACATATCCCTTGTCGATAAGTTCATCGACTTGTCTTTGCAATTCCTTTGTTTCCTCCGGATTGCATCGATATTTGGTTTGTTGGTAGAGGGCGCAGAATCAAATCAATTTGATGCTCAATACCTCTTATGGGAGGTAATCCAGTGGCAAATCCTCTCGGGACACATCTGCAAAATCTTCCACAAGCGATGCATCTTTGGATGAATGGGTTGCCCCATCTTTCTCACTCTTTTCTCTACCATAAGCAAAGCAAATATATTTTTTGTTTGCTAATGGCTCTCAACCCGTGTTTCATTTAAGAACAAAATTTCCTTACCAGCGTTTCCCTTCCCAGGTTGATTTCGATGTATCAATGAAGGATTCAAGGGCAAAAGGGTGATGCCTTTTTGTTCTTTCCGAAAAGAGTATGTGTTCTTACGACCATCATGCACAGCATTCATATCATATTGCCAAGGTCTTCCCAATAACAAGTGACATGCATCCATGGGAATCACATCACATAGAGCTTGATCTCGATAGTTCATCCCAATCGAAAATGATATAAGAGCTCGTTTGGTTACCTTAAGATCATTTCCTTGATTGAGCCATTGGAGCTTGTACGGTTGAGGATGTTTCGTTGTCGGAAGCTTCAATTTGTCAACAAGGTTTGTCGAAGCAACGTTGGTACAACTCCCACCATCGATAATCACTGAACATACCTTCCCGTTAATAGTGCAACGGGTGTGAAAGATGTTCTCCCTTTGCTCATTATCAAGAGAAACTTCAAGTATGCAAAGTGCTCTTCGTATGATCAACATTTCACCATCATCCGCTTTCCACAACTTCTTCTTCTTTTTTGATTCAGAACCATTTTGGCGGATTGCTTTCACCTCTTGAAGTGCTGAATTGATCTCCTCAATTTCTTGAAGAGTCATAACTCGCCGATTCGGACAATTTGCTTGAAAATGCCCAAAACCATGGCACTTAAAGCATTTCCTTGTATCGCCTTCAAGTTTCTTCCGGAATTCTTTGGAAGGCTTTGCACTCTTCTCCTCTCCTTTGTACTTGGTTGACGTGCTCGATCTTGCTTGAGGAAGCATCCTTAAAATAGGATGTCACCTTGGTTGAGGTTCTGGAGGAAAACCTCTTGCCTTTCAGTTGCTTCTCAACTTTTATGGCTAGCTTACAAATATCTTCAAAGGACCAATACGGTTGAAGTTCAACCACATCAGCAATTTCTCTATTCATGCCGCCAAGGAAACGAGCGACGGTTTGCTCTGGAACTTCTGGAACGTTCACATCTCATTTTGAGTTGTTCAAACTCATGGATGTATTCTTCAACACTCATCCCTTGTTGTCTTAGGGAATTCAGTTTTAGGAAAAGATCTTGCTTATAGTTATCGGGTAAGAACCTCTTCTTCATCAACTTCTTGAGTTTTTCCCAAGACTTGATTTTGCCTTTTCCTTCTCTTGCTCGTTGATGCTTTAGATTCTCCCACCATAGAGAAGCATACTTTGTCAACTTTATGGCAGCAACCTTGCACCTCTTCTTATCCGAGTAGGTCTTGAAGTCAAAAATCCGTTCGATTGTGTGTAGCCAATCCACAAAGTCATCAGGATTGAGATTACCTTCAAATTCAGGAACGTCCACTTTGATGTCTCGATTATTTTCCTTATGCCTCCCTCTTCGTCTTTGGATATGAGAATCAGAATCACTAGAGTTGCCCCCAGTGGAATTGGAATCGCCACTATAACTTTGACGAGATTCCAAATTGTCACGCCGACGTCGATCATTCGGACGCCTCTCCGGTTGGCCTTGTCTTGCCGGATCCTCTAGAAGATTGAGGACTCGCTCCATTTGCATTTGGAGATTCTCTATAGCACGATCTCGCCGTAGGTCGTGCGCTTGCTCCAAAGTCAAGCCTCGTAGAACTTGTTTGTCACTCATGGTAAGTAGAAGATAACAACACAAAGGAATCACTCAAGATAAGTTCAAACCTTGAGCTCTGATACCAACTTGATGCGTGCGTGGGCGAGTGACTCCGAATAGAAAATTTCAGGACTGCGCGATTTCGGGAAAAATAGGCAGTTCACCACCAAAAATAAAATAGAACGATCTTCTTCCAAGGTATAAAGGCCACGCCACCAACCAAGGATAAGGATCGGGATCTACGAAGTTCACCACCAAGGCCTAAAGATTTCCAAGGATAAAGGACTTGGGATAGGAGAAGCTCACCACCAAGGCCTAAAGATATCATGACCAAGGATAAAGGGCTTTTGGCTCACCACCAAGGAGGAATCCACGCTCCAAGGATAAAGAGACCGCAGAGTTATCCACTCTCGAAGATATTCACTCACGTAGAGGAAGTCTCACCAATTTTCATTCATTCAACCACCCTTACAAATGAGAATATGTCTCATTATATAGACATTAGACTCAGAAAACAAACAATGGAACTACCCAAACAAACAAAACTGAAATAACGGAACTACCCAAACAAACAATGGAAACTACCCAAATAAACAATGGAAACTACAATAAAACAAAGCAAAACTTCCAAGCATTAAATCACTTTGGATCTTATCCTGAATAACTCCTCAAGCATCAATTGAAGGAAGTTATTCGTATCATGACTCAAAGAATGCCAATCAAGACTTAACAAACCGAAGGTTTTTGAGTCCCGAAGTGTTTGTTTTGCGAAGGAATCGCCCATGACTCAAAGAATGATTGATAGTAGTCCTGGATGCTCCCGCATCAGTTATGTGGTCGGTAAGACATCCTATTTCCGTTATCCTCGTTCATTAAGACTCGATGGGGAACATCAGCATTTGATCTGCATATGCTAGAGAACGGTTTTTTTGTATGCAAACTCTATTTCAAGAGGATCTTCAAGATTCTAGAAGGGTTTTGGACTATTCGTGGCCATCCGATGATATTACGATGCGCTGGTCCCGACGATGTCCGTTTGGAGTTAGGCGATTGATCTACATCTTTTCATGGTCTTCCATTACATCTTTGGAGTAGGCGTTTTATTGCTAAGTTATGCAGCACCCTAGGACAGACCATTGTATATCGACAAGGCAACAAAGCAGTAGCATTTAGACGAGATTGGCTTTTGCACGAGCATGTGTTATGATTTCTTCGATGGTGATCTTCCTAATGAGGTTTTTTATCGTGATTTAGATGGTACCACCCGTAAGGTACATGTTTCATATTCTGGAAACCACAACGATGTAATATTTGCTCCTCTTTTGGTCATGCACACGGAGCTTGTCAAAGCAAATTCAGAAGCCAATTACTCAGGTTTATCGCAACAGCGTCAAACACCTCAACATAGGGTCGATCTTGCTATTATTGAACAAAGCGAGTCTCCTTCAGTGGCAGTTGAGACAGTAACGATGAGTGAGCATTCTGACTCACTTGGGCAGCACCAGGGCCAGGGGATAAATCAGGAGCTTTAACTCTTCCTATTATATCGGAGCCTTCTACAAAAGCAGTTTCATGGTCCTCGCATGAGCAGAGAAGGAGAAGTTGGAAACTTCATCTCTTCATATATTGCCAGTGACTACTACAATAGGGATTCCACGTTCTACTCATCGTACTAACCAGGATATAGTGTCCCAACCAGCTCATGTCCCTACCAATCAAGACATTTTGAACACAGCTATCCGGATGCTCAAGGTACATTAAAATTTAAACACTTGCAATTTGTGGATGAAGTCGAAAAATATAGAAATAAAGGCTTGAAAGGTAAGGATATAGTGCGGGAGGAAAATGTCAAACCTAAGGAGAAGAAAAAGGATATCCTTCCTAAGTCACACATTCTTCCCTCTACTTAGGAAGAATTACTCCATTTCCCATATGTTTTCTTTTTTATGAAGATTATCTGTTGGAATGTTCGTGGACTTAATAAACTGAGAAATGTCGGGAGCTCAATAGAGTAATCAGTCTCTTTGCTTGTGATATTGTCATTCTTGTGGAAACAAAAATTAAACCATCTCGAGTTCGTGTTCAAAGGAATTTAATATGGCAGAGGCGAACTTCTTACCAACGATACTTGTGATACTTATGGTAGAATATGGGTATTATGGCATCCGAACTTTGTTAGTGCTTGTTTTATTTCTGCTATAGAACAATTTATCCACCTTAAGGCTGAGGATAAACAGAATGGTTGTCAATTCTATATTACTGGTGTATATGCTTCTAATAGTTTGTAGGAAAGAAAGCGGTCTATGGGTGATTTGATTAACGTTGCAAATGGTGTCTTACTGATTGCCATGGATTGTTCTTGGTGACTTCAATATTGTTTCGGTACACACATGAAAAAGTGGGGGGTAAACCAATTCCAGAGAGCAAGCTTCAAGGATTCAATGATTACATAGATATTGCTGCTTTGATTGATATGAAATCTGTAGGAGATTGGCTTTCATGGAGTAATCAAGATGCTACTCACAGGAAAATAATGGCTCGACTCGATAGGTGTCTGATTAATCGAGAATGGTTAACGATTTACCTAATTCACTTACGGAGTATGGTGCTCAATTGTTTCTCGATCATTCTTCAATGTATATACATGCAGACAAAGTAATACCCAGAGGCAAGAAACCATTTAGATTCTTTCATATGTGGAGTACCCATCCTCAGTTCCTCGAGGTTATCAGATCAGCTTGGAATTTTAAAGTATATGGTTCTCCCCCTTACATCTTATGTCAAAAGCTTAAAGCCTGTAAAGCAGCACTAAAGGAGTGGAATACAAACACCTTTGGCAATATTACCACACGGGTCCAGTTAAGCAGAAAGGAACTAATGGCGGTGCAACATGAGCTACATCTTCAACCCTTTGACGATAATCTTATTTGTAAAGAGGCAGAAGCTAGGTATCAATTCATGCAGGCTTTAAAGCAAGAAGAAAGTTTTACAAAACAGAAGTCTAGACAGCATTGGCTTCTAGGGGATTCCAATACGAAGTTTTTCTATACAGCCATTACTACTAGATGGGCTGTTAACTGTATCAGGAAATGTAAAGACCAAGATGGTACACTTATTGAGAATTTGGATGAGGTTAAAGCCCACACTGAACAATTTTTTTATGCTTTACTTAATCAAACAGAGCAGCCTAATAATATTCATGTGGAGCCTACTAGAAAGCTTGATTCGGATGATATCACGATTCTCAATGCCCCAATTACAGATGAAGAAATTGTTAGAGTTGTCTTTAAGTCACCGAAGCACAAAAGTCCTGGTCCTGGGATGGGTTTCGGCTGAATTTACCAAATTGCATGGCCGATTATTGGAAATGCGTGATTAAAGCTTATCAACATTTTTCTCTTGGTCATCTTCTTAAAGAGATAAATTGTACTTTTATTTCTCTAGTTCCTAAGAATGCAGGGTGATTCCTAGAGCACTACAGGCCCATTTCATTATGCAACTTTATTTACAAGATTATATCCAAGTTGCTTTTGATCGAATGCAAATGATTATACTGAAGATCATTAGTCCTGCTTGCAATTGCTTTCATTAAAGGAAGAAGTATACATCACAATATTCTTCTAGCTAATGACTTGGTCAAAGATCTGCACTACAAATCAAGAGGGACAAAAATATGTTTTAAAGCTGACTTACGAAAAGCATTTGATTCAGTTAATAGACACTTTCTCTACAAGATGCTCCTCAGTATGAACTTCCCTCAACAATGGGTTAATTGGATTCTTTGCTTAGAAACTCCAAAATTTTCGATTCTTTTCAATGGTTCACCCATTTGCTTCTTTGGGAATACGAATGGCATCCAGACAAGGAGACCCACTTTCTCCATATCTTTTTACAATTGTCATGGAAGGACTCAGCTGTATGTTAGAAAAGGTAGTCTTTGATGGCCGTATTAAGGTACCCCATACTGGTTCTATTCATATATCCCACATAACATTTGCAGATGATATTATTATATTTCTTTCGCAATGACATTACTTGATGAGGAATTTGGCTACTATTCTCGAAAAAGACTTTGGTTTGTTTTTTCGGCCTTCACTAAATCATGCAAAGAATAAAGTCTATATGGGTCCTTGCATCGAAGATAAAGACTTTATTATACAAACTTTGGGGGTTAGCGAGGATGTCGCCGATTTCTTATCTAGGTCTCCCACTTATTTCCACTGGCATTCACAAAACCCACATCGACCTATATGGAAAAAATAAAGAATAGAATTTTCTCTTGGAAAACTAGACTCCTTTCTAAAGCGGGACGACTTGAACTCATCCGATCTGTCTTTTCTTACTCTATTTATTGGTCTAATGCATTTCTTCTACTGTTGGACTTCTTCGAGGATATTGAAGCAATTTGTTGAAAAACTTTTTGGAATGGTACGGATGGTAAGGCAATGCATATGGTAAATTGGGATAATATCTGCAGCCGAAGGATGAGGGGGACTGAATCTGCGAAATCTGAGACCTGGAAGATGAATAAAGCTTGTTTGGTACAAAAATTATGGGATCTTTTGGAAAACAAATCTTTATGGTCAAGGATAAAGGTTTTCTGCTAGGTACCTATCAAAGAATCGAGATAAAATTCTGGGAAGAATTTCATTCATTCAACCCCCTTAAAAACATATCATTCTGCTTTGCTTAAAGGAATTTTGAAGGCAAAAATTGGTGACCAAACATATTTCTTATACAATCTCTTGGAACGAGAATGGAAATATGTGGTATGATCCTTGGGTGAATGGGAATAGTATATTTCAATTGTATGGCGATAGAGTACGAAGAGATCTTGGGCCTCTAAAGATTGGACGGTTTACGAGAGTTCATTGTTAACGGCTTTGGTGTCTTCCTAGTCCTATTTCTCCGATATGCTATCACTTTGGCCGACTATTACAACTCTTCCAATCAGAACAACTCCTCGAGATATGCTCAAATTGGCTTCATGACAATGGAAAATTTAATGCTACATTGCATGGAATCAAACTCCATACAAAGAAACAACAAGTGGATCCCAAGCTTGGACTATGGGATAGGCCGGGCTCACAGAGACATTCTTATGCACATGGGAAAGCCCTTCTTGCCAAACTACCAACTATGGATAATATGAAGCGAAAAGGTATATATATTTTCTTCCGATGACTCTAGCCTTTGATCTATACAACTGGAAGAAGATATTGATGATTCTTTATTTTGCTTCAAAGTTACACTAATTGGATATAGGTGGATCAATTGAAGAGATTTGAACTCCATAGGCTACCAAGGCCAAACTTGCATCGATTATAAGAAGAAGAACTCAAAAAACAGCAAGCTTTCAAATCCCAATCTTTAGGGATTTAAAGAAAGCTTCTCAAGGAAAGGACTTGCTTACACAACTAGTTAAAAATTAGGCTCAGATACTTAGCGATGTGCTATTTTGGATCGGACAAGGAGAGAGAAAGTATGGTTCCAAGAATCTTTGAGGTCTTCAAATAACAAATATTTAGAATCACCTATGATGCAATGAGTCTTTGGTACTCAAGAGGCGTATGAGCTTGAAATAAAGATCTGCCACATGAGATGCATCATCCGTCTTGTGGCAGGAATAAAAAAAATTTTAGAAAATCGATCAACAACCTCATAATGGCATCTTTTGAGAATGAGTTCTTGGAAGAGCCACAATAAAATTTACTTGCTCACATCTTCCAAAGAATTTTCGCAGTAAAAATGGAAGGGATCAAACATCGACTTTGTGAAATGACTTTATTATTTTCACATTTTTTGGGATGAATCATGGTTGTCTCCACAACTTTGGCCTAATAAAAGTTGGATTGAAGGATTTCAAGAGTTTTGTTTGAATGGTGCACAAAAGCTGATCAAACATTGATTTTGCAAATGAACTTTAATCGACCATGAAAAGAAAACGTGTTTTGGCGAAGATAATGTTGAATTCAACTTTTGCAATTGTCAATAATAGTGTTGGAACTTGTTAGTATTTTGAAATTTCTTTCATGGCGGATTGTGAAAAATTTAGAATCAAGAACAACAACATAGAGTATCTTCTTGATAAAGCACCGCAACAACATTAGTATCAGGTTTATATTTTTGTGAAAGAAAAAGGATTGATAGAAATTCTACCCATTTGGCATGCCTTGAGTTGAGTTTGGTCAATATTTTAAACTTCAAAGCCTCATCGAAAAAACTAATCAAACATCAACTTTAGCAAATAGTGACTCCAATGATCAAGAGCTCTCACAAGCGTAGAACTCCTTATCAAAGTTGATACAACTTCTTCTTCATAATTGAGTTAATTTTCAATCAAATATGCCAATGGCCTTTGTTCTTGAACAAAACTCCAATTAAACTCCACTTGCATCACATTCAACTTCAAATAATATCAAAATTGGAAGGGCAAGAACGGGGACTCACATACCAATGATACTTGATGATAGCGGCATGAGTAGAATATGTCCATTCAAAAGAATCCTTCTTCATGCATTCTTTGTTAGGGGCTTGTTTTCACATCAAGTTCTTCACAAAACAATTTATCCAGAAAGAAGCCGAGGATGAAAACTCCTTACATGGTGATGGATTTATACGGCCAGGTTGTCATTATCCACTTTCTAATTGATCAACGGAAATTCCATCCTTGAAACCACATAAAAGGAATATAATGGAAGAGAAGAACTACACTTTCCATTTTGGCATAAAGCTTCTGTTCTCTCAAGGCAAAGACTTGTTTCAAATGAAATATGCTCCTCCTGCTTTGACTATAAACAAGGATATCGCCAAAGTATACAACAATAAATCGATCAATGAAGAGCAAGAACCTCTTCATAAGCCTCATGAATGTACTTGAGCATTAGAAAGTCCGAATGGCATAATGCATTCATATAAACCTTGTCTTGAAATCTGTTTTCCACTCATCTCCTTTTCATTGGAGTGATAGCCACTTCGCAAATCTATCTTTGAAAACACAGAGAACCATATAATTCATTAAGCATATCATCAAGTCTAGGTATAGGATTAATCGACTTAATAGTGATGTTGTTGATGGCTACCTAATTCACATTTCTGGAGTATGGTGCTCAATTGTTTCCGATCATTCTTTCAATGTATATACATGCAGACAAAGTAATACCCAGAGGCAAGAAACCATTTAGATTCTTTTCAATAAGTTCATTGACTTGTCTTTGCAATCCTTTGTTTCCTCGAGTTGCATCTATATGCTGCTTTGTTTGGTAGAGGGGCAATGGAATGCAAGTCAATTTGTGTTCAATACCTCTTATTGGAGGTAATCGGATGGCAATTCAAAAGCTTAAACACATCTGCAAAGTCTCTAACAAGGAATGCATTTTGGAATGTACAAGTCTCTCTTTCTCACTCTTTTTCTCAACCATAAGCAAAGCAAATACATTAATTTCGTTTGGTAATGGCTCATCTTAACCTGTGTTTCACTCAAGAAGAGATTTTCAAAGAAGCTAGTGTCTCCTAGGTATTGATTTCATGTATCATGGCGGTTTCAAAATTCAAAAGTAATGAAAGTTTTGCCTTGTGAAAAGAGTATGTGTTTTTATGCCCATCATTGCCTTTCTATCATATTGCCAAGGTCTACCTAACAACAAGTGACAAGCATCCATTGGAATAACATCGCATAAAACTTCATCTTGATAATTCTTCCCAATGTAAAGACCAAGGCTTGTTTGGTTACTTCACATGAGAATTCCTGAGGTTAAAGCCCTTGTATGAACAATTTTTTATGCTTTACTTAATCAATGTTTTGATGTTGGTAGCTTCCTAATAATCATGGTTGTGGAGCCTACATTAGAAAGCTTTGATAATCATCGGATGACATCCGATTCTAATAGTGCCCGGGTGTGGAAGATGTTCTCCTTTGATGAAGATATTGATGTAATGCTCTCCGTATGTCATTAAGTCACCGAAGCACAATATTCTCGGATTCTTCACTTTGGACTCATTCCGGATGTTCATCGTTTGGCCTCTTGAATTTTACCAAATCGATGGCCGATTATTTGAAAGAGTCATTAACTCTCTTGATTTGGACAATTTTTCAAATGCCCATAGCTGGTGACACTTAAAACACTTCTTAAAGAGATAAATTGTTGGTTTTTATTTGATGGGTTCCAAATTTCTCTTTACCCTTAGCGCTGATTAAACACCTAGATACTTTTGCCCATTTAAATTAGGATGTTTATTTCGAGGAGATTATCTGGATCCAAGTTGCTTGCCTCTTGCTACTGCAAATGATTAGTTGTTTCTCAAGATCATTAGCTTGCAAACATCTTGAAGGCTTTCATTTAAGGAAGAAGTATACATCACAATTTCTTCATGCCAAAGGAAACGAGCGACGGTTTGGTCGAAAGATCTCATCATGAGTTGTTCAAATCAAGATACAAAATATATCCCTTTTGTCTTAGGGAATTCAACTTGAGAAAGATTTGATTATAGGCTTCGGGCAAGAAACTTTTCTTCATAAGTTCTTGAGTTTATCCCAAGACTTGATTGAACTTTTTCCCTCTAGCTGGACGTTAAATTCTGGATAGAGAAGCATATTTAGAAAGTTTCAAAAAGCGACCTTGCACTCTCTTCAATGAGTATGACTTGAAGTCAAAATTGCTCAATGGCAAGGAGCCAATCAACAAAGTTGTCAGGATTGAGACTACCGTCGAACTCAAAGGAGACCCTTTAATCTTTCTCCATATCTTTTACAATTTCTTCTTCTTCTCTTGTATGCTTAGAAAAGCACTAGAGTTGATGGTAGCATTAATCATCATTAGAATTGTGATTCTGATTCATATGTCGCCACATAACATTTGCAGATGATCTTATTATCTTTCTCTAGGAGATTGAGAACTCGCTCCATTTGCCTTTGAGAATTCTATAGCTACTATCTCGCCGAAAGACTTTGGTTTGCTCCAAAGTCAAGCCTTGGAACTAAATCATGCACTCATGGTAAGAAGAAGTAAAGTAAACTCAAGTTCAAACCTTTATACAAAGGTCACTCAAGATAAGTTCAAACCTTGAGCTCGATACAAACTTTGCGTGGGCGAGTGCGAGTAAAACTTCGTGGCTGCGTGATTTCTTATCTAGGTCTCACCACTTAAGGCTTAAAGGAAATTCCACGCCAAATAAAGAACTGTTTGATTCACCACCAACGATGTTGGATAAAGAATAAAGATAAAATTCAACTCAAAAGAGGAATTGTCATTCAGACCCCTTTCAAATGAGAATATGAACTCATTATATAGACATTAGACTCTTAAACAAACAATGGTACCCAACAAACAAAACTGAAATTGGAACTTCCAAATATTGAATGGAAACTACCCAAAAAACAAGAATGAAATAACGGAATACCCAAACAAACTGCATATGAGTAAATTGCCCATGATCAAAGAATGCCAATCAAAGAATGAACAAACCGAGATTGAGGATGAGTTACGCCCATGACTCAAGGATTGATCAAATCTCGGATGCTCCCGCTGGAATAAAGCTTGTTTGGTACAAAATTATGGGATCTTTTGCAAAACAAATCTTTATGGTCAAATGGGTTTTACGCTAGGTACCTATCAAAGGAATCAATCTGGGAAGTTTCAAAGCAAAAACATATCATTCTCTTTGCTTGGAAAGGAATTTTGACGGCAAGAAATTGGCTGACCAAACATATTTCTTATACAATCTCTTCTGGAACAAGAATTAATATGTGGTATGATCCTTGGGTGAATGGAAAGAGTATATTTCAATTGTATGGCGATAGAGTACGAAGAGATCTTGGGGCCTCTAAAGATTGGACGGTTTCTGAGTTCATTGTTAACGGCACCTGGTGTCTTCCTAGTCCTATTTCTCCTGATATGCTATCACTTTGGCCGATTATTACAACTCTTCCAATCAAGAACAACTCCTCAGATATGCTTAATTGGCTTCATGACAATGGAAAATTTAGTGCTACATCTGCATGGAATCAAATCAGACAAAGAAACAACAAGTGGATCCCAAGCAGTTGGACATGGGATAGACCGGGCTCACAGAGACATTCTTTATGCACATGGCAGGCCCTTCTTGCCAAACTACCAACTATGGATAATATGAAGCGAAAAGGTATATATATTGTTAACCGATGCTCTCTTTGTATGCAATAAGGAAGAAGATATTGATCATCTTTATTTTGCTTGCGACTACACTAATTGGATATGGGTGGAGATTCTGAAGAGATTTGAACTCCATAGGCTACCAAGGCCAAACTTGCATCAGGAACTAGAACAGCTGCAGCAAAGCTTCTCAAGGAAAGGACTTCTTACACAACTAGCAAAAATTACCTTCAGATGTGCTATTTGGTGGATTTGGAGGGAGAGATGTAGCAGAATCTTTGAGGGCCTCAACACACACAATACTCACCTATTGCTCGAGATACTTAGCGACTCAAGATCATGTATGGAGCAGAATCTGGAAATGACGCATTTAACAAGTAGTGAAAAAAAAAGTTATACAACTTCCCTAGACCTCATAAGTTGAGAATGATCAATATTTTGAATTTTCGAGAGCGTGCGCAAAAAACTGATCAAACATCGACTTTGTGCAAACTTTATTATTTTCACATTTTTGGGTGGAATCATGGTTATACAACTTCCGTAGGCCTAATAAGTTGGGATTGATTAATAATTTAAAATTTTGAGATGGTGCACAAAAACTGATCAAACATTGATTTTGCACAAACTTTAAGACCGTCACGTGTTTTGGCGAAGACAATGTTATTCAACTTCCCTAGGCCTGATATGTTGGGAATTGTTAGTATTTTGAATTTTTGAGACGGTGTGAACAAAATTGATCAAACATCGAGTTTATGCAAACTTTATGATCGTCATATTTTTTGGTGAAACCAAGGTTATACAACTTCACATGGCCTTATAAGTTGGGAATGGTCAATATTTTAAAATTTTGAGACTGTGCGAAAAAAACTAATCAAACATCAACTTTGAGCAAACTTTATGACGATCTTGTTTTGTTAGCGAAACCAAAGTTATACAACTTCCCTAGACCTCATAAGTTGAGAATGATCAATATTTTGTTATTCTTGTGGAAACAAAAATTAAACCATCTCGAGTTCGTGTTCAAAGGAATTTAATATGGCCAGAGGCAGAACTTCTTACCAATGATACTTGTGATACTTATGGTAGAATATGGGTATTATGGCATCCAAACTTTGTTAGTGCTTGTTTTATTTCTTTGCTACATGAACAATTTATCCACCTTAAAGGCCGAGGATAAAGGAGAATGGTTGTCAATTCTATATTCTTGGTGTATATGCTTCTAATAGTTTATAGGAAAGAAACGGTTTATGGACTGATTTGATTAACGTTGCAAATGGCTGTCTTACAGTGCCATGGATTGTTCTTGGTGACTTCAATACTGTTCGGTACACACATGAAAAAGTGGGGGGTAAACCAATTCCAGAGAGCAAGCTTCAAGGATTCAATGATTACATAGATATTGCTGCTTTGATTGATATGAAATCTGTAGGGGATTGGCTTTCATGGAGTAATCAAGGTGCTGCTCACAGGAAAATAATGGCTCGACTCGATAGGTGTCTGATTAATCGAGAATGGTTAACAGTTTACCCTAATTCACTTCTGGAGTATGGTGCTCAATTGTTCTCTGATCATTCTTCAATGTATATACATGCAGACAAAGTAATACCCAGAGGCAAGAAACCATTTAGATTCTTTCATATGTGGAGTACCCATCCTCAGTTCCTCGAGGTTATCAGATCAGCTTGGAATGTTAATGTGTATGGTTCTCCCCCTTACATCTTATGTCAAAAGCTTAAAGCACATGTAAAGCAAAGACTAAAGGAGTGGAATACAAACACCTTTGGCAATATTACCACACGGGTCAAGATTAAGCGTAAAGGAACTAATGGCGGTGCAACATGAGCTACATCTTCAACCCTTTGACGAGAATCTTATTTGCAAAGAGGCAGAAGCTAGGTATCAATTCATGCAGGCTTTAAAGCAAGAAGAAAGTTTTGCAAAACAGAAGTCTAGACAGCATTGGCTTACTCTAGGAGATTCCAATACGAAGTTTTTCTATACAGCCATTGCTACTAGACGGGCTGTTAACTGTATCAGAAAATGTAAAGACCAAGACGGTACACTTATTGAGAATTTGGATGAGGTTAAAGCCCACACCGAACAATTTTTTATGCTTTACTTAATCAAACAGAGCAGCCTAATAATATTCATGTGGAGCCTACTAGAAAGCTTGATTCGGATGATATCACGATTCTCAATGCCCCAATTGAGATGAAGAAATTGTTAGGGTTGTCTTTAAGTCACGAAGCACAAAAGTCCTGGTCCGGATGGGTTTCACTGAATTTTACCAAATTGCATGGCCGATTATTGGAAATGACGTGATTAAAGCTTGTCAAGATTTTTCTCTTCCGGTCATCTTCTTAAAGAGATAAATTGTACTTTTATTTCTTTAGTTCCTAAGAATGCAGGGCTGATTCCTAGAGCACTACAGGCCCATTTCATTATGCAACTTTATTTACAAGATTATATCCAAGTTGCTTGCAGATCGAATGCAAATGATTATACTGTAAGATCATTAGTCCTGCATGCAGGTTCGCTTTCATTAAAGGAAGAAGTATACATCACAATATTCTTCGGCTAACGACTTGGTCAAAGATCTGCACTCCAAATCAAGAGGGACAAAAATATGTTTTAAAGTGACTTTACTTAAAAGCATTTGATTCGGCTTAATAGAAACTTTCTCTACAAGATGTTTCTCAAGTATGAACTTCCTCAACAATGGGTTAATTGGATTCAAAGGTCTTTGCTTAGAAACTCCAAAATTTTTGCGTTCTCTTCAATGGTTCACCCATTGGCTTCTTTGGGAGTACGAATGACATCCGACAAGGAGACCCACTTTCTCCATATCTTTTTACAATTGTCATGGAAGGACTCAGTTGTATGTTAGAAAAGGCAGTCTTTGATGGTAGCATTAAGGTACCCCAAGCTGGTTCTATTCATATATCCCACATAACATTTGCAGATGATCTTATTATATTTCTTCGCAATGACGTTACTTCAGTGAGGAATTTGGCTACTATTCTGAAAGACTTTGGTTTGTTTTCTGGCCTTCAGCTAAATCATGCAAAGAGTAAAGTCTATATGGGTCCTTGCATCGAAGATAAAGACTTTATTATACAAACTTTGGGGGTTAGCGAGGGATGTCTGCCAGTTTCTTATCTAGGTCTCCCACTTATTTCCACTGGTATTCACAAAACCCATCGTCACCTATTATGAAAAAAATAAAGAATAGAATTTTCTCTTGGAAAACTAGACTCCTTTCTAAAGGGGACGACTTGAACTCATCCGATTCAGGTTGTTCTCTTACTCTATTTATTGGTCCAATGCATTTCTTCTACCTGTTGGACTTCTTCAGGATATTGAACGGCTGTTGAAAAACTTTTTTTGGAATGGTACGGATGGTAAGACAATGCATATGGTAAATTGGGATAATATCTGCAGGCCGAAGGATGAGGGGGGACTGAATCACGAAATCGAGAGATCTGGAATAAAGCTTGTTTGGTACAAAAATTATGGGATCTTTTGCAAAACAAATCTTTATGGTCACAATGGGTTTCGCTAGGTACCTATCAAAGGAATCAATCTGGGAAGTTTCAAGCAAAAACATATCATTCTCGCGCTTGGAAAGGAATTTTGAAGGCAAGAAATTGGTGTAATGAAACATATTTCTTATACAATCTCTTCTCGAACGAGAATTAATATGTGGTATGATCCTTGGGTGAATGGGAAGAGTATATTTCAATTGTATGGCGATAGAGTACGAAGAGATCTTGGCGGCCTCTAAAGATTGGACGGTTTTCGAGTTCATTGTTAACGGACCTGGTGTCTTCCTAGTCCTATTTCTCCTGATATGCTATCACTTTGGCCGACTATTACAACTCTTCCAATCAAGAACAACTCCTCAGATATGCTTAATTGGCTTCATGACAATGGAAAATTTAATGCTACATCTGCATGGAATCAAATCGACAAAGAAACAACAAGTGGATCCCAAGCGCTTGGATATGGGATAGACCGGGCTCACAGAGACATTCTTTATGCACATGGCAGGCCCTTCTTGCCAAACTACCAACTATGGATAATATGAAGCTTAAAAGGTATATATATTGTTAACCGATGCTCTCTTTGTATGCAACAGAAGAAGATATTGATCATCTTTATTTTGCTTGCGACTACACTAATTGGATATGGGTGGAGATTCGAAGAGATTTGAACTCCATAGGCTACCAAGGCCAAACTTGCATCGGGAACTAGAACAAATGCATGTGCAAAAAGCTTCTCAAGGAAAGGACTTCTTACACAACTAGCAAAAATTACCTTCAAAGATGATGTGCTATTTGGTGGATTTGGAGGAGAGATGTAGCAGAATCTTTGAGGGCCTCAACACACACAATACTCACCTATTGCTTGAGATACTTAGCGACTCAAGATCATGTATGGAGCGAAACTGGAAATGATATTTAACAAGTAGTGAAAAAAAAAGTTATACAACTTCCTAGACCTCATAAGTTGAGAATGATCAATATTTTGAATTTTCGAGAGCGTGCGCAAAAAACTGATCAAACATCGACTTTGTGCAAACTTTATTATTTTCACATTTTTGGGTGGAGTCATGGTTATACAACTTCCGTAGGCCTAATAAGTTGGGATTGATTAATAATTTAAAATTTTGAGATGGTGCACAAAAACTGATCAAACATTGATTTTGCACAAACTTTAAGATGAATCACGTGTTTTGGCGAAGACAATGTTATTCAACTTCCTAGGCCGATATGTTGGGAATTGTTAGTATTTTGAATTTTGAGGCGGTGTGAACAAAATTGATCAAACATCGACTTTATGCAAACTTTATGATCGTCATATTTTTTGGTGAAACCAAGGTTATACAACTTCACATGGCCTTATAAGTTGGGAATGGTCAATATTTTAAAATTTTGAGACTGTGTGAAAAAAACTAATCAAACATCAACTTTGAGCAAACTTTATGACGATCATATTTTGTTAGCGAAACCAAAGTTATACAACTTTCCTAGACCTCATAAGTTGAGAATGATCAATATATTGTTATTCTTGTGGAAACAAAAATTAAACCATCTCGAGTTCGTGTTCAAAGGAATTTAATATGGCCAGAGGCGTAACTTCTTACCAATGATACTTGTGATACTTATGGTAGAATATGGGTATTATGGCATCCAAACTTTGTTAGTGCTTGTTTTATTTCTGCTCTGAACAATTTATCCACCTTAAGGCCGAGGATAAAGCAGAATGGTTGTCAATTCTATATTACTGGTGTATATGCTTCTAATAGTGTACAGGAAAGAAACGGTCTATGGACTGATTTGATTAACGTTGCAAATGGCTGTCTTACTGATTGCCATGGATTGTTCTTGGTGACTTCAATCTTTCGGTACACACATGAAAAGTGGGGGTAAACCAATTCAGAGAGCAAGCTTCAAGGATTCAATGATTACATAGATATTGCTGCTTTGATTGATATGAAATCAGTAGGGATTGGCTTTCATGGAGTAATCAAGGTGTCTTTGCTCACAGGAAAATAATGGCTCGACTCGATAGGTGTCCGATTAATCGAGAATGGTTAACAGATTTACCTAATTCACTTACGGAGTATGGTGCTCAATTGTTCTCGATCATTCTTCAATGTATATACATGCAGACAAAGTAATACCCAGAGGCAAGAAACCATTTAGATTCTTTCATATGTGGAGTACCCATCCTCGCCTCGAGGTTATCGATCACTTGGAATGTTAATGTGTATGGTTCTCCCCTTACATCTTATGTCAAAAGCTTAAAGCCTGAAGCAAAGCACTAAAGGAGTGGAATACAAACACCTTTGGCAATATTACCACACGGGTCCAGTTAAGCAGAAAGGAACTAATGGCGGTGCAACATGAGCTACATCTTCAACCCTTTGACGAGAATCTTATTTGCAAAGAGGCAGAAGCTAGGTATCAATTCATGCAGGCTTTAAAGCAAGAAGAAAGTTTTGCAAAACAGAAGTCTAGACAGCATTGGCTTACTCTAGGAGATTCCAATACGAAGTTTTTCTATACAGCCATTGCTACTAGACGGGCTGTTAACTGTATCAGAAAATGTAAAGACCAAGACGGTACACTTATTGAGAATTTGGATGAGGTTAAAGCCCACACTGAACAATTTTTTTATGCTTTACTTAATCAAACAGAGCAGCCTAATAATATTCATGTGGAGCCTACTAGAAAGCTTGATTCGGATGATATCACGATTCTCAATGCCCCAATTACAGATGAAGAAATTGTTAGGGTTGTCTTTAAGTCACCGAAGCACAAAAGTCCTGGTCCGGATGGGTTTCCAGCTGAATTTTACCAAATTGCATGGCCGATTATTGGAAATGACGTGATTAAAGCTTGTCAGCATTTTTTCTCTTCTGGTCATCTTCTTAAAGAGATAAATTGTACTTTTATTTCTTTAGTTCCTAAGAATGCAGGGTGATTCCTAGAGCACTACAGCCCATTTCATTATGCAACTTTATTTACAAGATTATATCCAAGTTGCTTGCAGATCGAATGCAAATGATTATACTGAGAAGATCATTAGTCCCACATTGATTGCTTTCATTAAAGGAAGAAGTATACATCACAATATTCTTCTGGCTAACGACTTGGTCAAAGATCTGCACTCCAAATCAAGAGGGACAAAAATATGTTTTAAAGCTGACTTTACGAAAAGCATTTGATTCAGTTAATAGAAACTTTCTCTACAAGATGTTTCTCAGTATGAACTTCCCTCAACAATGGGTTAATTGGATTCAGTGCTGCTTAGAAACTCCAAAATTTTCGGTTCTCTTCAATGGTTCACCCATTGGCTTCTTTGGGAGTACGAATGACATCAGACAAGGAGACCCACTTTCTCCATATCTTTTTACAATTGTCATGGAAGGACTCAGTTGTATGTTAGAAAAGGCAGTCTTTGATGGTAGCATTAAGGTACCCCAAGCTGGTTCTTTTCATATATCCCACATAACATTTGCAGATGATCTTATTATATTTCTTCGCAATGCGTTACTTGATGAGGAATTTGGCTACTATTCGAAAGACTTTGGTTTGTTTTTTCGGCCTTCACTAAATCATGCAAAGAGTAAAGTCTATATGGGTCCTTGCATCGAAGATAAAGACTTTATTATACAAACTTTGGGGGTTAGCGAGGGATGTCTGCCAGTTTCTTATCTAGGTCTCCCACTTATTTCCACTGGTATTCACAAAACCCATGTCACCTATTATGGAAAAAAATAAAGAATAGAATTTTCTCTTGGAAAACTAGACTCCTTTCTAAAGCGGGACGACTTGAACTCATCCGATCAGGTGTGTTCTCTTACTCTATTTATTGGTCCAATGCATTTCTTCTACTGTTGGACTTCTTCGAGGATATTGAACGGCTGTTGAAAAACTTTTTTGGAATGGTACGGATGGTAAGACAATGCATATGGTAAATTGGGATAATATCTGCAGTAGAAGGATGAGGGGGACTGAATCACAATCTGAGAGGCTGGAATAAAGCTTGTTTGGTACAAAAATTATGGGATCTTTTGCAAAACAAATCTTTATGGTCACAATGGGTTTTCGCTAGGTACCTATCAAAGGAATCAATCTGGGAAGTTTCACAAAAACATATCATTCTGCTGCTTGGAAAGGAATTTTGAAGGCAAGAAATTGGCTGACCAAACATATTTCTTATACAATCTCTTCTGGAACGAGAATTAATATGTGGTATGATCCTTGGGTGAATGGGAAGAGTATATTTCAATTGTATGGCGATAGAGTACGAAGAGATCTTCATGGCCTCTAAAGATTGGACGGTTCCGAGTTCATTGTTAACGGACCTGGTGTCTTCCTAGTCCTATTTCTCCTGATATGCTATCACTTTGGCCGACTATTACAACTCTTCCAATCAAGAACAACTCCTCAGATATGCTTAATTGGCTTCATGACAATGGAAAATTTAATGCTACATCTGCATGGAATCAAATCAGACAAAGAAACAACAAGTGGATCCCAAGCAGTTGGATATGGGATAGATCGGGCTCACAGAGACATTCTTTATGCACATGGCAGGCCCTTCTTGCCAAACTACCAACTATGGATAATATGAAGCTTAAAAGGTATATATATTGTTAACCGATGCTCTCTTTGTATGCAACAGGAAGAAGATATTGATCATCTTTATTTTGCTTGCGACTACACTAATTGGATATGGGTGGAGATTCTGAAGAGATTTGAACTCCATAGGCTACCAAGGCCAAACTTGCATCAGAACTAGAACAAATTTGCAAGAAAGCTTCTCAAGGAAAGGACTTCTTACACAACTAGCAAAAATTACCTTCGGATGTGCTATTTGGTGGATTTGGAGGGAGAGATGTAGCGAGAATCTTTGAGGGCCTCAACACACACAATACTCACTATATTGCTCGAGATACTTAGCGACTCAAGATCATGTATGGAGCAGAACTGAAATGACGCATTTAACAAGTAGTGAAAAAAAGTTATACAACTTCCTAGACCTCATAAGTTGAGAATGATCAATATTTTGAATTTTCGAGAGCGTGCGCAAAAACTGATCAAACATCGACTTTGTGCAAACTTTATTATTTTCACATTTTTGGGTGGAATCATGGTTATACAACTTCCGTAGGCCTAATAAGTTGGGATTGATTAATAATTTAAAATTTTGAGATGGTGCACAAAAACTGATCAAACATTGATTTTGCACAAACTTTAAGACCGTCACGTGTTTTGGCGAAGACAATGTTATTCAACTTCCTAGGCCGATATGTTGGGAATTGTTAGTATTTTGAATTTTTGAGACGGTGTGAACAAAATTGATCAAACATCGACTTTATGCAAACTTTATGATCGTCATATTTTTTGGTGAAACCAAGGTTATACAACTTCACATGGCCTTATAAGTTGGGAATGGTCAATATTTTAAAATTTTGAGACTGTGCGAAAAAAACTAATCAAACATCAACTTTGAGCAAACTTTATGACGATCTTGTTTTGTTAGCGAAACCAAAGTTATACAACTTCCCTAGACCTCATAAGTTGAGAATGATCAATATTTTGTTATTCTTGTGGAAACAAAAATTAAACCATCTCGAGTTCGTGTTCAAAGGAATTTAATATGGCCAGAGGCAAAACTTCTTACCAATGATACTTGTGATACTTATGGTAGAATATGGGTATTATGGCATCCAAACTTTGTTAGTGCTTGTTTTATTTCTCGCTCTGAACAATTTATCCACCTTAAGGTGAGGATAAACAGAATGGTTGTCAATTCTATATTCTTGGTGTATATGCTTCTAATAGTTTGCAGGAAAGAAACGGTCTATGGGTGATTTGATTAACGTTGCAAATGGTGTCTTACTGATTGCCATGGATTGTTCTTGGTGACTTCAATATCGCTCGGTACACACATGAAAAGTGGGGGTAAACCAATTCCAGAGAGCAAGCTTCAAGGATTCAATGATTACATAGATATTGCTGCTTTGATTGATATGAAATCAGGGGATTGGCTTTCATGGAGTAATCAAGGTGTCTGCTCATAGGAAAATAATGGCTCGACTCGATAGGTGTCTGATTAATCGAGAATGGTTAACAGTTTACCCTAATTCACTTCTGGAGTATGGTGCTCAATTGTTCTCTGATCATTCTTCAATGTATATACATGCAGACAAAGTAATACCCAGAGGCAAGAAACCATTTAGATTCTTTCATATGTGGAGTACCCATCCTCAGTTCCTCGAGGTTATCAGATCAGCTTGGAATGTTAATGTGTATGGTTCTCCCCCTTACATCTTATGTCAAAAGCTTAAAGCCTGTAAAGCAGCACTAAAGGAGTGGAATACAAACACCTTTGGCAATATTACCACGGGTCCGATTAAGCGAAAGGAACTAATGGCGGTGCAACATGAGCTACATCTTCAACCCTTTGACGAGAATCTTATTTGCAAAAGCGAAGCTAGGTATCAATTCATGCAGGCTTTAAAGCAAGAAGAAAGTTTTGCAAAGCAGAAGTCTAGACAAAGATTGGCTTACTCTAGGAGATTCCAATACGAAGTTTTTCTATACTGACCATTGCTACTAGACGGCCGTTAATCAGATCGAAAAATGTAAAGACCAAGACGGTACACTTATTGAGAATTTGGATGAGGTTAAAGCCCACACTGAACAATTTTTTTATGCTTTACTTAATCAAACAGAGCAGCCTAATAATATTCATGTGGAGCCTACTAGAAAGCTTGATTCGGATGATATCACGATTCTCAATGCCCCATTACTGAGATGAAGAAATTGTTAGGGTTGTCTTTAAGTCACCAAGCACAAAAGTCCTGGTGGGATGGGTTTCCAGCTGAATTTTACCAAATTGCATGGCCGATTATTGGAAATGACGTGATTAAAGCTTGTCAGCATTTTTTCTCTTCTGGTCATCTTCTTAAAGAGATAAATTGTACTTTTATTTCTTTAGTTCCTAAGAATGCAGGGGCTGATTCCCTAGAGCACTACAGGCCCATTTCATTATGCAACTTTATTTACAAGATTATATCCAAGTTGCTTGCAGATCGAATGCAAATGATTATACTGAGAAGATCATTAGTCCTGCATGCATTGCTTTCATTAAAGGAAGAAGTATACATCACAATATTCTTCTGGCTAACGACTTGGTCAAAGATCTGCACTCCAAATCAAGAGGGACAAAAATATGTTTTAAAGCTGACTTTACGAAAAGCATTTGATTCAGTTAATAGAAACTTTCTCTACAAGATGTTTCTCAGTATGAACTTCCCTCAACAATGGGTTAATTGGATTCAGTGCTGCTTAGAAACTCCAAAATTTTCGGTTCTCTTCAATGGTTCACCCATTGGCTTCTTTGGGAGTACGAATGACATCAGACAAGGAGACCCACTTTCTCCATATCTTTTTACAATTGTCATGGAAGGACTCGGCTGTATGTTAGAAAAGGCAGTCTTTGATGGTAGCATTAAGGTATCCCATGCTGGTTCTATTCATATATCCCACATAACATTTGCAGATGATCTTATTATATTTCTTCGCAATGACGCGTTACTTGAGTGAGGAATTTGGCTACTATTCGAAAGACTTTGGTTTGTTTTCCGGCCTTCACTAAATCATGCAAAGAGTAAAGTCTATATGGGTCCTTGCATCGAAGATAAAGACTTTATTATACAAACTTTGGGGGTTAGCGAGGATGTCCGCGACTTTCTTATCTAGGTCTCCCACTTATTTCCACTTTGGTATTCACAAAACCCCCACACCTATTATGGAAAAAATAAAGAATAGAATTTTCTCTTGGAAAACTAGACTCCTTTCTAAAGCGGAGACGACTTGAACTCATCCGATCCAGGTCGTTTCTCTTACTCTATTTATTGGTCCAATGCATTTCTTCTACCATTGGACTTCTTCAGGATATTGAACGGCAATTTGTTGAAAAACTTTTTTGGAATGGTACGGATGGTAAGACAATGCATATGGTAAATTGGGATAATATCTGCAGCCAAGGATGAGGGGGACTGAATCTGCAAATGAGAGATCTGGAATAAAGCTTGTTTGGTACAAAAATTATGGGATCTTTTGCAAAACAAATCTTTATGGTCACAATGGGTTTCGCTAGGTACCTATCAAAGGAATCAATCTGGGAAGTTTCAAAAAACATATCATTTCGCACGCTTGAAAGGAATTTTGAAGGCAAGAAATTGGCTGACCAAACATATTTCTTATACAATCTCTTCTGGAACGAGAATTAATATGTGGTATGATCCTTGGGTGAATGGGAAGAGTATATTTCAATTGTATGGCGATAGAGTACGAAGAGATCTTGCGGCCTCTAAAGATTGGACGGTTTCTAAGTTCATTGTTAATTATGCTCTGGTGTCTTCCTAGTCCTATTTCTCCTGATATGCTATCACTTTGGCCGACTATTACAACTCTTCCAATCAAGAACAACTCCTCAGATATGCTTAATTGGCTTCATGACAATGGAAAATTTAATGCTACATCTGCATGGAATCAAATCAGACAAAGAAACAACAAGTGGATCCCAAGCAGTTTGATATGGGATAGACCGGGCTCACAGAGACATTCTTTATGCACATGGCAGGCCCTTCTTGTCAAACTACCAACTATGGATAATATGAAGCGAAAAGGTATATATATTGTTAACCGATGCTCTCTTTGTATGCAACAGGAAGAAGATATTGATCATCTTTATTTTGCTTGCGACTACACTAATTGGATATGGGTGGAGATTTCAAGAGATTTGAACTCCATAGGCTACCAAGGCCAAACTTGCATCAGAACTAGAACAATTTACCTGACAAAGAAAGCTTCTCAAGGAAAGGACTTCTTACACAACTAGCAAAAATTACCTTCGAGATGTGCTATTTGGTGGATTTGGAGGAGAGATGTAGCAGAATCTTTGAGGGCCTCAACACACACAATACTCACCTATTGCTCGAGATACTTAGCGACTCAAGATCATGTATGGAGCAGAACTGAAATGACGATTTAACAAGTAGTGAAAAAAAAGTTGTACAACTTCCCTAGACCTCATACGTTCGGAATGATCAATATTTTGAATTTTGAAGAGCGTGCGTAAAAAACCGATCAAACATCGACTTTGTGCAAACTTTATTACTGTCACATTTTTGGGTGGAATCATGGTTATACAACTTCCGTGAGGCCTAATAAGTTGGGATTGATTAATAATTTAAAATTTTGAGATGGTGCACAAAAACCGATCAAACATTGATTTTGCACAAACTTTAAGACCAAATCACGTGTTTTGGCGAAGACAATGTTATTCAACTTCCTAGGCCGATATGTTGGGAATTGTTAGTATTTTGAATTTTTGAGACGGTGTGAACAAAATTGATCAAACATCGACTTTATGCAAACTTTATGATCGTCATATTTTTTGGTGAAACCAAGGTTATACAACTTCACATGGCCTTATAAGTTGGGAATGGTCAATATTTTAAAATTTTGAGACTGTGCGAAAAAAACTAATCAAACATCAACTTTGAGCAAACTTTATGACGATCTTGTTTTGTTAGCGAAACCAAAGTTATACAACTTCCCTAGACCTCATAAGTTGAGAATGATCAATATTTTGTTATTCTTGTGGAAACAAAAATTAAACCATCTCGAGTTCGTGTTCAAAGGAATTTAATATGGCGAGGCAAAACTTCTTACCAATGATACTTGTGATACTTATGGTAGAATATGGGTATTATGGCATCCAAACTTTGTTAGTGCTTGTTTTATTTCGCTCTGAACAATTTATCCACCTTAAGGCTGAGGATAAACAGAATGGTTGTCAATTCTATATTACTGGTGTATATGCTTCTAATAGTTTGCAGGAAAGAAACGGTCTATGGACTGATTTGATTAACGTTGCAAATGGCTGTCTTACAGTGCCATGGATTGTTCTTGGTGACTTCAATGTTTGTTCGGTACACACATGAAAAAGTGGGGTAAACCAATTCCAGAGAGCAAGCTTCAAGGATTCAATGATTACATAGATATTGCTTGCTTTGATTGATATGAAATCTGTAGGGGATTGGCTTTCATGGAGTAATCAAGGTGCTTGCTCATAGGAAAATAATGGCTCGACTCGATAGGTGTCGATTAATCGAGAATGGTTAACAGTTTACCCTAATTCATACGGAGTATGGTGCTAAGTTGTTCTCTGATCATTCTTCAATGTATATACATGCAGACAAAGTAATACCCAGAGGCAAGAAACCATTTAGATTCTTTCATATGTGGAGTACCCATCCTCAGTTCCTCGAGGTTATCGATCGACTTGGAATGTTAATGTGTATGGTTCTCCCCTTACATCTTATGTCAAAAGCTTAAAGCCTGTAAAGTAAAGCACTAAAGGAGTGGAATACAAACACCTTTGGCAATATTACCACACGGGTCCGATTAAGCGAAAGGAACTAATGGCGGTGCAACATGAGCTACATCTTCAACCCTTTGACGAGAATCTTATTTGCAAAGAGGCAGAAGCTAGGTATCAATTCATGCAGGCTTTAAAGCAAGAAGAAAGTTTTGCAAAAGAGAAGTCTAGACAGCATTGGCTTACTCTAGGAGATTCCAATACGAAGTTTTTCTATACAAAGCCATTGCTACTAGACGGCCGTTATTCAGATCGTAAAATGTAAAGACCAAGACGGTACACTTATTGAGAATTTGGATGAGGTTAAAGCCCACATCGAACAATTTTTTATGCTTTACTTAATCAAACAGAGCAGACCTAATAATATTCATGTGGAGCCTACTAGAAAGCTTGATTCGGATGATATCACGATTCTCAATGCCCCAATTATGTGAGATGAAGAAATTGTTAGGGTTGTCTTTAAGTCACCGAAGCACAAAAGTCCTGGTCCGGATGGGTTTCGGCTGAATTTTACCAAATTGCATGGCCGATTATTGGAAATGGCGTGATTAAAGCTTGTCGGCATTTTTCTCTTCCGTCATCTTCTTAAAGAGATAAATTGTACTTTTATTTCTTTAGTTCCTAAGAATGCAGTGGTGATTCCTAGAGCACTACAGGCCCATTTCATTATGCAACTTTATTTACAAGATTATATCCAAGTTGCTTGCAGATCGAATGCAAATGATTATACAGAAGATCATTAGTCCCGCATTGCATCGCTTTCATTAAAGGAAGAAGTATACATCACAATATTCTTCCAGCTAACGACTTGGTCAAAGATCTGCACTCCAAATCAAGAGGACAAAAATATGTTTTAAAGTGACTTTACGAAAAGCATTTGATTGATTAATAGAAACTTTCTCTACAAGATGTTTCTCAATATGAACTTCCTCAACAATGGGTTAATTGGATTCGATCTTGCTTAGAAACTCCAAAATTTTCGGTTCTCTTCAATGGTTCACCCATTGGCTTCTTTGGGAGTACGAATGACATCAGACAAGGAGACCCACTTTCTCCATATCTTTTTACAATTGTCATGGAAGGACTCAGTTGTATGTTAGAAAAGGCAGTCTTTGATGGTAGCATTAAGGTACCCCAAGCTGGTTCTATTCATATATCCCACATAACATTTGCAGATGATCTTATTATATTTCTTCGCAATGACGTTACTTCAGTGAGGAATTTGGCTACTATTCTGAAAGACTTTGGTTTGTTTTCTGGCCTTCAGCTAAATCATGCAAAGAGTAAAGTCTATATGGGTCCTTGCATCGAAGATAAAGACTTTATTATACAAACTTTGGGGGTTAGCGAGGGATGTCTGCCAGTTTCTTATCTAGGTCTCCCACTTATTTCCACTGGTATTCACAAAACCCACTGTCAGCCTATCATGGAAAAAATAAAGAATAGAATTTTCTCTTGGAAAACTAGACTCCTTTCTAAAGCAGGACGACTTGAACTCATCCGATCTGTGCTGTTCTCTTACTCTATTTATTGGTCCAATGCATTTCTTCTACCTGTTGGACTTCTTCAGGATATTGAACGGCTGTTGAAAAACTTTTTTTGGAATGGTACGGATGGTAAGACAATGCATATGGTAAATTGGGATAATATCTGCAGGCCGAAGGATGAGGGGGGACTGAATCTGCGAAATCTGAGAGACTGGAATAAAGCTTGTTTGGTACAAAAATTATGGGATCTTTTGCAAAACAAATCTTTATGGTCACAATGGGTTTCGCTAGGTACCTATCAAAGGAATCAATCTGGGAAGTTTCAGCAAAAACATATCATTTCACTGCTTGGAAAGGAATTTTGAAGGCAAGAAATTGGTCGACCAAACATATTTCTTATACAATCTCTTCTGGAACGAGAATTAATATGTGGTATGATCCTTGGGTGAATGGGAAGAGTATATTTCAATTGTATGGCGATAGAGTACGAAGAGATCTTGCGGCCTCTAAAGATTGGACGGTTTCTGAGTTCATTGTTAACGGACTGGTGTCTTCCTAGTCCTATTTCTCCCGATATGCTATCACTTTGGCCGACTATTACAACTCTTCCAATCAAGAACAACTCCTCGAGATATGCTTAATTGGCTTCATGACAATGGAAAATTTAATGCTACATCCTGCATGGAATCAAATCGACAAAGAAACAACAAGTGGATCCCAAGCAGTTTGATATGGGATAGACCGGCTCACAGAGACATTCTTTATGCACATGGCAGCCCTTCTTGTCAAACTACCAACTATGGATAATATGAAGCTTAAAAGGTATATATATTGTTAACCGATGCTCTCTTTGTATGCAACAGAAGAAGATATTGATCATCTTTATTTTGCTCATGACTACACTAATTGGATATGGGTGGAGATTCAAGAGATTTGAACTCCATAGGCTACCAAGGCCAAACTTGCATCGGGAACTAGAAACATTGCAAAGAAAGCTTCTCAAGGAAAGGACTTCTTACACAACTAGCAAAAATTACCTTGGATGTGCTATTTGGTGGATTTGAGAGGAGAGATGTAGCAGAATCTTTGAGGGCCTCAACACACACAATACTCACCTATTGCTCGAGATACTTAGCGACTCAAGATCATGTATGGAGCAGAATCTGGAAATGACGCATTTAACAAGTAGTGAAAAAAAAAGTTATACAACTTCCCTAGACCTCATAAGTTGAGAATGATCAATATTTTGAATTTTCGAGAGCGTGCGCAAAAAACTGATCAAACATCGACTTTGTGCAAACTTTATTATTTTCACATTTTTGGGTGGAATCATGGTTATACAACTTCCGTAGGCCTAATAAGTTGGGATTGATTAATAATTTAAAATTTTGAGATGGTGCACAAAAACTGATCAAACATTGATTTTGCACAAACTTTAAGACCGTCACGTGTTTTGGCGAAGACAATGTTATTCAACTTCCCTAGGCCTGATATGTTGGGAATTGTTAGTATTTTGAATTTTTGAGACGGTGTGAACAAAATTGATCAAACATCGACTTTATGCAAACTTTATGATCGTCATATTTTTTGGTGAAACCAAGGTTATACAACTTCACATGGCCTTATAAGTTGGGAATGGTCAATATTTTAAAATTTTGAGACTGTGCGAAAAAAACTAATCAAACATCAACTTTGAGCAAACTTTATGACGATCTTGTTTTGTTAGCGAAACCAAAGTTATACAACTTCCCTAGACCTCATAAGTTGAGAATGATCAATATTTTGTTATTCTTGTGGAAACAAAAATTAAACCATCTCGAGTTCGTGTTCAAAGGAATTTAATATGGCCAGAGGCAGAACTTCTTACCAATGATACTTGTGATACTTATGGTAGAATATGGGTATTATGGCATCCAAACTTTGTTAGTGCTTGTTTTATTTCTGCTACAGAACAATTTATCCACCTTAAGGCTGAGGATAAACAGAATGGTTGTCAATTCTATATTACTGGTGTATATGCTTCTAATAGTTTGCAGGAAAGAAACGGTCTATGGACTGATTTGATTAACGTTGCAAATGGCTGTCTTACAGTGCCATGGATTGTTCTTGGTGACTTCAATACTGTTCGGTACACACATGAAAAAGTGGGGGGTAAACCAATTCCAGAGAGCAAGCTTCAAGGATTCAATGATTACATAGATATTGCTGCTTTGATTGATATGAAATCTGAGGGATTGGCTTTCATGGAGTAATCAAGGTGTCGCTCATAGGAAAATAATGGCTCGACTCGATAGGTGTCGATTAATCGAGAATGGTTAACAGTTTACCTATTCATTCATACGGAGTATGGTGCTCAATTGTTCTCTGATCATTCTTCAATGTATATACATGAGATAAAGTAATACCCAGAGGCAAGAAACCATTTAGATTCTTTCATATGTGGAGTACCCATCCTCGTTCCTCGAGGTTATCGATCACTTGGAATGTTAATGTGTATGGTTCTCCCCTTACATCTTATGTCAAAAGCTTAAAGCACAGTAAAGCAAACACTAAAGGAGTGGAATACAAACACCTTTGGCAATATTACCATACTGGGTCCAAGATTAAGCAGAAAGGAACTAATGGCGGTGCAACATGAGCTACATCTTCAACCCTTTGACGAGAATCTTATTTGCAAAGAGGCGAGAAGCTAGGTATCAATTCATGCAAAGCTTTAAAGCAAGAAGAAAGTTTTGCAAAAGAAGTCTAGACAAAGCATTGGCTTACTCTAGGAGATTCCAATACGAGTTTTTCTATACAGACCATTGCTACTAGGCAAGTCGTTAATCAGTATCGAGAAAATGTAAAGACCAAGACGGTACACTTATTGAGAATTTGGATGAGGTTAAAGCCCACACCGAACAATTTTTATGCTTTACTTAATCAAACAGAGCAGACCTAATAATATTCATGTGGAGCCTACTAGAAAGCTTGATTCGGATGATATCACGATTCTCAATGCCCCAATTACAGATGAAGAAATTGTTAGGGTTGTCTTTAAGTCACCGAAGCACAAAAGTCCTGGTCCGGATGGGTTTCCAGCTGAATTTTACCAAATTGCATGGCCGATTATTATTTTTTTGGTAAGTAAATGTAATTGTATAAAATTTGCACAAAGTAGCTTTGTCTACACAAGCCGTAGACTATAGCTTTGAGATCTCTTAGAGCGATCTAGGAGAATGCACCCCACCTCAGAAAGGTGGAATAGACTCATTCCACCAGACTCGTCTCCAAGAGAACATAACAAAAAAGTAGTCATGACTACACATGTTGTAGACTATGACGCCTTATGATATTCAATAAATAGCAAATAACCAACCATTCCTAAACGACCTGTGAATACATCACATTGTGGAAACATAGAAATACACAATCAAACAATCTCAATCTAGAAAGCATTAACGAATAACAAAATTGAATCGATAAATATATCTTTTCACTACTTGTTAAATGCTTCATTTCAGATTCTGCTCCATACATGATCTTGAGTCGCTAAGTATCTCGAGCAATAGGTGAGTATTGTGTGTGTTGAGGCCCTCAAAGATTCTGCTACATCTCTCCTCCAAATCCACCAAATAGCACATCTGAAGGTAATTTTTGCTAGTTGTGTAAGAAGCCCTTTCCTTGAGAAGCTTTCTGCAATTTGTTCTAGTTCTGTTGCAAGTTTGGCCTTGGTAGCCTATGGAGTTCAAATCTCTTGAGAATCTCCACCCATATCCGATTAGTGTAATCGCAAGCAAAATAAAGATGATCAATATCTTCTTCTGTTGCATACAAAGAGAGCATCGGTTAACAATATATATACCTTTTCGCTTCATATTATCCATAGTTGGTAGTTTGGCAAGAAGGGCCGCCATGTGCATAAGGAATGTCTCTGTGAGCCGGTCTATCCCATGTCCAAGCTGCAGGATCCACTTGTTGTTTCTTTATGCGATTTGATTCCATGCAGATGTAACACTAAATTTTCCATTGTCATGAAGCCAATTAAGCCTATCGAGGAGTTGTTCTTGATTGGAAGAGTTGTAATAATCGGCCAAAGTGATAGCATATCGGGAGAAATAGGACTAGGAAGACACAGTGCGTTAACAATGAACTGAAACCGTCCAATCTTTAGAGGCCCAAGATCTCTTCGTACTCTATCGCCATACAATTGAAATATACTCTTTCCATTCACCCAAGGATCATACCACATATTAATTTCGTTCGGAAGAGATTGTATAAGAAATATGTTTGGTCACCAATTTCTTGCCTTCAAAATTCCTTTCAAGCAAAGAGAATGATATGTTTTGCGTTGAAACTTCCCAGATTGATTCCTTTGATAGGTACCTAGAAACCCATTGTGACCATAAAGATTTGTTTGCAAAAGATCCCATAATTTTTGTACCAAACAAGCTTTATTCCAATCTCTCAGATTATGATTGATCCCCCTCATCCTTCGACTGCGCAGATATTATCCCAATTTACCATATGCATTTGTCTTACCATTACCATTCGAGAAAAGTTTTCACAGCCGTTCAATATCACAGAAGAAGTCCAACAGGTAGAAGAAATGCATTGGACCAATAAATAGAAGTAAGAAACGACCGCATCGGATGAGTTCAAAGTCGTCTGCTTTAGAAAAGGAGTCTAGTTTTCCAAGTGAAAATTTTATTCTTTATTTTTCCGGGATAGGTTGTGATGGGTTTTGTGAATGCGCTGGAAATAAGTGGGAGACCTAGATAAGAAAGCGTGAGACATCCTCGCTAACCCCAAAGTTTGTGTAATAAAGTCTTTATCTTCGATGCAACGACCCATATAGACTTTACTCTTTGCATGATTTAGTGAAGGCGTGAAAACAAACCAAAGTCTTGAGAATAGTAGCCAAATTCCTCACGAAGTAATGTCATTGCTTGAAGAAATATAATAAGATCATCTCGCAAATGTTATGTGGGATATATGAATAGAACAGACTTAGGGTACCTTAATGCTACCATCAAAGCGCTTTTCTAACATAATTAAAGTCCTTCCATGACAATTGTAAAAGATATGGAGAAAGTGGGTCTCCTTAATCGATGCCATTCGTACTCCCAAAAAGCCAATGGGTGAAATTCATTGAAAAGGCATCGAAAATTTTGGAGTTTCTAAGCAAAGATGTCAATCAATTAACCCATTGTTGAGGGGAAGTTCATATTGAGGAGCATCTTGTAGAGAAAGTGTCTATTAATCGAATCAAATGCTTTCAGAAGTCGACTTTAAAACATATTTTTGTCCCTCTTGATTTGGAATGCAGATCTTTGACCAAGTCGTTAGCCGAAGAATATTCAGATGTATACTTCTTCCTTTAATGAAAGTACTGTGCAGGACTAATGATCTTTTGTATAATCATTTTGCATTCGATGCAAGCAACTTGGATATAATCTTGTAAATAAAGTTGCATAATGAAATGGGCCTGTAGTGCTCTAGGGAATCAGCCCCTGCATTCTTAGGAACTAAAGAAATAAAAGTATAATTTATCTCTTTAAGAAATAAAAGTACATCACGCTATTGGTCTAGTGGTATATTAGCATGGCCGATTATTGGAAATGACGTGATTAAAGCTTGTCAGCATTTTTTCTCTTCTGGTCATCTTCTTAAAGAGATAAATTGTACTTTTTATTTCTTTAGTTCCTAAGAATGCAATGATTCCCTAGAGCACTACAGCCCATTTCATTATGCAACTTTATTTACAAGATTATATCCAAGTTGCTTTTGCAGATCGAATGCAAATGATTATACGTAAGATCATTAGTCCCGCATGCATCGCTTTCATTAAAGGAAGAAGTATACATCACAATATTCTTCCGCTAACGACTTGGTCAAAGATCTCACTCCAAATCAAGAGGGACAAAATATGTTTTAAAGTCGACTTACGAAAAGCATTTGATTCGGGCTTAATAGAAACTTTCTACAAGATGCTTCTCATTATGAACTTCCCACAACAATGGGTTAATTGATTCGATCACGCTTAGAAACTCCAAAATTTTCGGTTCTCTTCAATGGTTCACCCATTGGCTTCTTTGAGAGTACGAATGGCATCGCACAAGGAGACCCACTTTCTCCATATCTTTTACAATTGTCATGGAAGGACTCGGCTTGTATGTTAGAAAAGGCGCGCTCTTTGATGGTAGCATTAAGGTACCCTAAGCTGGGTTCTATTCATATATCCCACATAACATTTGCAGATGATCTTATTATATTTCTTCAATGACATTACTTCAAAGTTGAGGAATTTGGCTACTATTCTGAAAGACTTTGGTTTATTTTCTGGCCTTCAGCTAAATCATGCAAAGAGTAAAGTCTATATGGGTCCTTGTATCGAAGATAAAGACTTTATTATACAAACTTTGGGGTTAGCGAGGATGTCCGCGCTTATCTAGGTCTCCCACTTATTTCCACCTGGTATTCACAAAACCCATCGTCACCTATCATGGAAAAAAAAAAAAAATAGAATTTTCTCTTGGAAAACTAGACTCCTTTCTAAAGTAGGACGACTTGAACTCATCCGATCTCAGGCCTGTTCTCTTACTCTATTTATTGGTCCAATGCATTTCTTCTACCTGTTGGACTTCTTCAGATATTGAACTACTGTTGAAAAACTTTTTTGGAATGGTACGGATGGTAAGACAATGCATATGGTAAATTGGGATAATATCTCGCAGTAGCGATGAGGGGGATCGAATCTAAATCTGAGAGACTCGAATAAAGCTTGTTTGGTACAAAATTATGGGATCTTTTGCAAAACAAATCTTTATGGTCACAATGGGTTTCGCTAGGTACCTATCAAAGGAATCAATCTGGGAAGTTTCAGCAAAAACATATCATTCTCGCCGCTTGGAAAGGAATTTTGAAGGCAAGAAATTGGTCGACCAAACATATTTCTTATACAATCTCTTCCGAACGAGAATTAATATGTGGTATGATCCTTGGGTGAATGGGAAGAGTATATTTCAATTGTATGGCGATAGAGTACGAAGAGATCTTGGGCCTCTAAAGATTGGGACGGTTTTCGAGTTCATTGTTAATCAGACCTGGTGTCTTCCTAGTCCTATTTCTCCGATATGCTATCACTTTGGCCGACTATTACAACTCTTCCAATCAAGAACAACTCCTCGAGATATGCTTAATTGGCTTCATGACAATGGAAAATTTAATGCTACATCCGCATGGAATCAAATCGACAAAGAAACAACAAGTGGATCCCCAAGCGCTTGGACATGGATAGACCGCTCACAGAGACATTCCTTATGCACATGGCAGGCCCTTCTTGCCAAACTACCAACTATGGATAATATGAAGCTTAAAAGGTATATATATTGTTAACCGATGCTCTCTTTGTATGCAACAGAAGAAGATATTGATCAT
>JAIWVJ010000060.1:0-47500 GCA_024322285.1 Musa beccarii
TAACGCACCCCGACTGACGCGTAACATTATACGTTACTTGTCGGCTTGTTCGTTAGTAGTGTCTTGTCTAGTAGTTACTTGTCCCTAACGCTTTTAACTCGCTAACGCGCAACCCGCAACTCCTGACGCGCCACATTATACGTGTCTTGTCTAGTAGTTGCTTGTTCATTAGTAGTGTCTTGTCTAGTAGTAACTTGTCTAGTAGTTACTTGTCGTCTTGTCTGCTTGTTTAGTCGTTGCTTGTCGACTTGTCTAGCCATCTTCGCTGACCTTACTTATTAGGCTGCTTGTCGGCTTGCCCTTACTTATTAGGCTGCTTGGTTAGTAGTTACTTGTCTAGTAGTGTCTTGCTGGGCGAAAGGATGCTTCTGAATTGCCTGTTCGACGTAGAGCATCCATAGGAGATTTCACTGATTCACTTACTGCAATATAAACACCGCCTGCTCACTAGTACCGCAAAGATATGAAAAGGAAAGGAAATGCACTCATTTTATTGACTTTGCCACTGAGCCTGTACCTTGACTTAAGAATACTTGTTCCAGACTCACAAGCAAGAGCAAGGGATTTGACTATTGGGCGTTAGTCCGGTTCCTTACTTCTTCGGGCAATGCAATCATCTATACTCTTTGTATATAGAGGAGAGGCGCTTCCTCAAGTAGAGTTAGTTCGGCAAAATAACCTGAAACCGCTAAGGCAGCAGCAAGATCGTAGGGATATTCTTTGCTTGTTGAGTCAGGACAACAGAAATAAGTCACAGAGTCCGTTTCACAGTGAGGAGCAAGTCAGTATTTCAAGGTTCACAAAAGCTTTGCAATCGAAGCGGGAAGTTACGTTCTTGTCGGTCGATGGAGTTTGTTTGCCGGGCTTTCCCTTTGTTAGTGCATCTAGAACTAGAAGCTTCACTCGGTAAAGAAGAAAGTAAGGGCAGCTTTAGCTGGTGAGCTGTGAGCTGGTTTCCGTTTTATTGAAAAGCTATATTATCAAGCGATCAACCGGAGGTGAGTCACTAGTATAGCGGCGTTAGTCAGACTCTCCATTATACTTGCTATTTGGTGAATCTTAATGGGGCCCGGCCCGCCCCCGGATACAATTGAGCAAATATAAGCGCTCGATACAGAAGCATCTTCCTCTACAATTGCTTGGGAAACCCCGGATTGATTGAAAAGCTTTGGATAAACAAGAGGCGGTATAAGCACCCCGGGATAGCTGAACCAAGACCACTTTTCCAGTTGGTGCTGCGCCCTTTCGTACTTACCGAGATACGGAATAATTGCTAGGAATTCGATGCATTTTCCTTTCATATGAGAAAAGCACAAAGAACAGAGGCCTTGATCAACGGGGATCGTGTAACCTATTCATTTATGCTTCTAACCACTACGGAGTAAACGGCTTGACCAGCGAAATATCATATGACAGAAAACAAACGCCTATAAAGCACTGCGCTTTCCCTTGCCCAGATGTTAGCCTTTCTAAGTAAAGTCATGGTTACCCTCCGCCTCGTAACATTTGACGACTACTTACAAGCAACGAGGTGCTGAAAGCCTTTGCCTCCCCGGAAGAAGAGACGCTCTATAGCCGACAGAACCAGTTTCGAATAACACTGTTGTAGGGAAGGGTGCTCAATTATAGGTGGAGGTGAACGATCACCACAGGTCCTAAGCTATGATTCTTCGTGGATGACAACTCAGTACTACAAATAATCCAATATACATCCTCTAACATTATGTAACCTAACATCACTCCTAACTTATCAAGCAAAAACTCGGCCTGTGCTCAGTAAAGGTTATAATTGCTAATACTTAAGTCGCGCCATATAGAATGGAGTATAACAACACTAAGTCACTTAATAGAGTCTAACCCTAAAAACATACAGCTGACTTACTTAACTCACAAGGAAGGGCTTCTCAAACTCTTCTTTCTTCAGGGGCCTAAGGAAAGAATGTAGTAGATAACAGTGCTAGTGTTTTGCATCTCTATTACTTATATTTATTTCAATTAATGAAATGGAACTCACTCTGCTTGCATTGCTGTAAAGTCAAAAGAATGGAATGGAGGTGTACACATATAATAGAAACATAGTAACCAACACAGCTTACTTAAATGGAACTAGAAGTGCAAATGTTCTATAAGCAAGTAACCTGACAGCATTGCTTCGTTTAATCACTCTTCTCTTAGTACTCAAACTCTGTTGTGCTAACGTGAGTTTCGGAGTTGGATTCTAACAAGTGAGAAAAGAATGTAAGTGAGTAAGTAATAGGATTGGAAAGCGCGGTTATACTCTTTCTTTTAAGCTAATGCACAATATAGAAAGGGGTAACTGAACTCTACCACGAGTGCCCTTGCCAATACGGAAAAGAATCTCTATTGCTCAATTTCTCATAGGGCAGTTATTTATACTGGCTAAACTCAACACAACGCTTTAGCACACAACGAACTTATATTAATGCTTGCTTGCTTTCCTTACAATACTCATTGCTTACTTTTATTACGAATGGAGGCCCCCTCTCTCTATACTCAAACATTCTTACAGAGGCATAGAGACACCGTAATAACCTTCTTCTACCAGGGGCATAGACACCGTAATAACTTGATTCCTTCTTTCGCAGGTGAACCATCTTGTTTGTTTATGCTTTTTGTAGTTCCTGAATTCTTATTGAATACTATATGTTTGGGTGCAGACATTAGTGATGATCTTAGGTTACTAGTGGTTCTATTCACTGTACTTCATAAATGACAAGGCAGGAAGTTTATATGGCAGTTATTATCTGAAATATGCCGATGGTTTACTAGCCTAGGTAGTCTCATTAAGGTTCCTTTGTGCACTTCTATGTATATGGGATCATTGCATCATCGGTTAAGGTAAGGCAAGGAGCTACCTACAGGGGAAGTAATTCATAACGTTTCTTGGGATCATGGTTCCGATGTTTCATGTTAGGCATACTGGTTCCAGTGAATAAGAAAGAGTTTAGATGTTGGTGCAGGAGCTGTCTTTAAATGCTTTAGGTCTAGATGGGTAGTCCGTACATTCCTTGATTCTCTTATTGGATAGATGAATGCTCCTCTCTTATTTGAATCGGGTAGATGAATGCTCCTCTCTCATTTTAGTTGTAGCTCATATTCTTTTGAAGCGCTAAGGAAAGATTGAAGTATCAAATTAAGGTCAACCTATTAAGTGTTTGAAAGATGGCTAGATTCTTTATGTTATGATTAGTCCGTCCCTTTCTTTCCTAGCTCCTAAGCCCTTTCCCTTCAAGCTGTTAGTCTGTCCCTTTCTTACCTAGCTCCTAAACCCTTTCCCTTCAAGCTGTTAGTCCATCTCAAGATGCTTTCCCGAGCTTGCTAACTACCATCCATCCCAAGATGCTTTCAAAGGAGCTCGCTAACCACTATCCATCCCAAGATGCTTTCAAAGGAGCTCGCTAACCACTATTATGGTTCCTACTCCTGTGAGTATGGGGTTTGGGTGCCTCTATTTCTTTCATTAAGGCTTGAAGCACCTTTCCTACAAGCAACTACTACTCCTGCGAAACAACCGAACAAGACAGACCAAGACTTATAGCTTGTTTCGACACCTCGATAAAGAAGGAATAGAATTGATTATGCCTCCGCCCTTACCTCTCCCTCCTTGAAGTGAAAGTTATGAATTCAATGGATGGAGCTTACTCCTTACTTTAAGTCATTTTATAAGAAAGAGTCAGAGTCAGGGATGACAGCCTATGTCTTTAAGCAAGAAAACAAGAACACTATAAATGGAACTGAAAACGAAACTAATGAGTTCAGTGCGAGCGAGGGTTGGAACAAGCTCGACTGTAAAGGAGAGGAAAGCCGTTTATGATTGGCTCTCAAATACAGGACTTCATAATAGCTGCAACTATATATATATATTGAGTTCCTTACTATATATGCCTTCGGGTGCGAGGAAATTCTTACTTTTCAGTGGAAAGATCTTATGTTGGAGTGGATGAGCCAGAGGCATTATATAAGAAATCAAGAAAGAAATCCAGCTAAAGCAAGAAACCAGAGTTAAGAGCAAATCCTTTATTCAGGGCGGCAGGCACAAGGTGTTGTTTCATTCGTTCTCGTATATATCTCCTATATAAAGAGAAATACTTAATTGAGTAGAGAAATAGTTTTGATCAGAGTCAGAGAAAGAAGGATCAGAGTCAGACTTAATTCATTAGCTGTTTTGAGTGAAGAGAAGAGAGGTGCGGGTGCCCTTATATCTTAGTAATATTAGTCTCTTTGTATGCGAGTATAGTCTAGGTGCCTTCGATAAAGAGTTCACAGAGCCTCATTCTGGTATCAAAGAATTCGTCTAGGTTCCTTCCATCCGTAGTTAAGTTCTATCCTAATGAATTCTTCTCTTATTAAGGATAATGTTTATAAAGAAAGGTGCTGAAAGCCGGCTTGATTCCGCTTTACACCTAGATGAATTGCCTCCTTCTGCGCTAACGGAGTTTGAAAGAAGGGATGCCTGCCAGTACCAGTAAGCTGCAAGCGAATCGGCAATAGCAATAGCAAAAGTTGGACTCTTTGCCATAGATTCCCTTTCCGCTCTACCGACCTACTCCCCGGATTCTTCCCCAAGTCCTTTCAACTAGTATATAAGGGCCATCCCCTATACGCTCTAAACCTTACAAAACTAGTAACGGAGACAAAAGTCGACTATCTGCTTGTCGTCTTGTCTGCCCAGTATTCAACAAGAACAAGAAAAAAGTACTAGAAACAGAAGCAACTTCAGTAGCAATCAATTCTTCCTTTTCTGAGTCCGGATCATCGACCTTCTTTGTGTGCGAGTTTAGTCTAGGTTCCTTGCGAGCGAGTAAGTCTTATTCCACTCTTTATTAGAATTATCTACTTTGAAGCGGTCTTCTTCTTTAGTGGATCCCTTATTCTTATTAGTAGAAGACCTTTATTAGTATTCAAGTGTTCCTGCCTCAGATCCTGCTCCAACTACTGATCCAGCAACTGATCTTTCAACTGAAACTACCTGTAAAGGGCAGCGAAGAATGAGATGGTCTAAAGTAGGCTGTTAGAGCGGATCCAATCCAATAATAGATTCCAATTAAGGAGTTGTTGACAGTGAAAGTGATCTTAGCGCTACCCATATTGTTAGAAAGATGGGTCTCTCCCCTCGTATTTGCTTGTCTCAGTAAGTTAAGTAAAAGCTCCAGCACCCATACCCCCGTAAGTAAAGATAGGCTGTTTCTTACTATTGAGAGCGGAATCCGATCTTATTCCTACTCTGGCTCCGGACAGTATCCATCTTCTTGGCGCCAAGACCTATTTCGTGCTCTTGTTTCGTGTTCTTGTTTCGTGTGGAGTCTGAGTCTGTTCGAGTTTTGTAAACAATAGAATCCGCAGGAGAAGGTACAGGACCAGGAGAGGAATCAGTTTACTAAGAAGAATCATCAGCTGTGTGCTTGTAAAGTATGCAAGAGAAGGGAAGTGAAGTTAGAGAGTAAGGAGAAAGGAGTTCTGGTGTTGGCGACGAGATCATCTGCAGGTAAAGAATATGGAGAAGTGGGAGAGTTAGAGGCATAAGCGGAATCCGGAGTTGCTTGTTTCTCGTAAGCACAGATAAGATTGGATCTCTTCGCGCCTAAAAGAGAGATTCCAAAGCGTGTATATATAAGGGCAAGTAAAGTATCTTTCTGTTAGCCAGGTCTCTTTCTGTTCTTGAGCCAGTAAAGGATCTGCGCGACACTACTGACGCGTCACCGAGAACTGGTATTGTAATAACAACAACCAAATGAGTTATTTGCTTTATTATTATTATATTAGTATTTTAGTGTCTTGTCGTCTTGCCGAGTTCAAAAAGGAGACTGGTCGGGTAGGTAAGCTGTTTCATCAGTTCTATCCATTATATAAGAAATCATTGAAGTGGTTCTTAGGATTCCACAAGAACAAGAACAGGGCCAAGGGTATCTATATCTAATATATATATATATAATAAAGTTATGGCTCTGGACCACTAAGCCTACTGAATGAAACAAGCAGCTCGCAACTCTAAATGCAGGTACGATCTATGGCATATGAATAAGATAAGCAAGGAGAAGAAGGAAGCTGGCACCGAGGAAACCGGTAAGAAACATCAGAATTCGCTAGGTACAGAACAGAGCTGCTATTGTGGTGAAGTTGATTTATTTCTGTCCTTCCCGCTTCTTCAGCATTAACTGACTTATTATATAATAGAATAGATTCAACTGAAAAGAGCGGCCCTGCCGCGACACATAATAGCAACTGCCGCTCCACGACTGACGCGTAACATTAGTAGTTACTTGTCGGCTTGTCGGCTTGTTTAGTAGTAACTTGCCTGCTTGTTTAGTAGTTGCTTGTTCATTAGCCCAACTACCCTACGCGCCTTTAACTCGCTGACGCGACACATTATACGTGTCTTGTCTAGTCAAGCTACCCTACGCGACACATTATACGTGTCTTGTCGGCTTGTCGGCTTGTTTAGTAGTTACTTGTCTAGTAGTTACTTGTCCGCTACCGCACAACATTAGTAGTTGCTTGGTCGAGTTTACTGCCGCGTTACTAGTTCTCTGCCGCTCTTATAACTCCGTAAGCTTTTAACTCGCTAACGCGCTTAACTCGCTAACGCGCAACAACTGCCGCGTTACATTAGTAGTAACTTGCCTGCTTGTTTAGTAGTTGCTTGTTCCCGACTGACGCGTAACGTTAGTAGTTACTTGTCGGCTTGTTTAGTAGTTACTTGTCTAGTTTCCGGACTGCCGCGGAACCCCGAACTCCTGCCGCGGAACATTATACGTTCCTTGTCTAGTAGTTCCTTGGCTGTCGTCTTGGCTCTTCGCTGCCCTTTTCTATAGGCGGGTTAGAGAGATTCGGCAATTCGAGAATCAACTGTAGAAAGGTTTAGTGCGAGTCCTTCCTTTTATGGTGAAATACCTTATCTGGGACAAGCACCCGATGACAGAAAACAAACTTACGGAATCTTGTATCACTGCCAACCATTTGGTGGTAAAGTAAAAACCCATTTCCCTTATACTGTATTATTGCCTAAACCAGAAAGAATAGAATGGAATAATATGCACATAGATATAGGGTCGCGTAGTAAACAACCTTATTCCAGCTATGGCCCCACATAGATAGCACAACAGGGAATAAAAGAATCAAGTTCAAGCTTTTAAGCGAGGTGTGGTCCAAGTAGAGTGAGTTCGGCAAAAGAACAAGAGTTTTTTGATTTACTCAATTCTATACCAAGTGGTTACTTATCTAAATTCCATTCACACTTTCTAGGGTTAGTAAGAGTCTTGAGCCAGAGTGAAAGCAAGCGGGGTGAAGTTCAGGGCGCAAGAGGACAAGTGAACCTTATTGACTTGACTTCAAACACCCATTCTTCAGCGCCTAGCTGTTCTATAAGGGAGGGTTTACTTCACAGAGCATTGTTTCAAAACGAATTCCTTACTATTTACTCACTTAGTGGTAACTTAACTCTCAACTATGTCTCTTCCCTAAATTCATCATTTATAGGGTATAGGGCACTCCTAAATGAACTGTTTACTCCGCATAGCTGCTATTCCTTGACCCTTGCGTGCTTTCCCTTTCTTTATGTGGTCCAAGTGGTCTAATTGAAGCTTCTTTGTAGTAGATTGATTGGAGTGAGAAAGTGGTCTAGTAGCGGAAGAATAACTCACTAATGCTAACGCTTGTTGGGCTCGCTTACTTTAGTGGTGCCTTAGTAGTGTTTCGCTCTTTGGTTACTGTGCTTCTATATGTATGTGTCATGCTAGAGTAGGCTATTTGACCTTGTTTACCTTGTGCTAACGTTAACTCGGGTTCGGGAACCCTACTTTCCTTCCCGCGATGCTTTAATTCATAAAGTATTATGTATAGAGTGTCTTTACTTGTGTTGTGCTTCTATATTCAGAGGAATGCTCAATGAAACAAGCAACTCGCACTCGCTTCCGCCTACAATGAAACCCTCACTGAGACTCTACTAGGTTGTTTAGGCTTAATCAAACCCTTCTTTCTCGTCATAACACCCATACGTAGCTAACACTTCAATTTGTTGGAGTCCTGTGTTCGCTGACGCGTCAGTAAGTGCGGGTGTCGCGGCAGAGAAAGCTACTGAATTGAATGAGTAGTTGCGAGAACCACCCGACCACTAATGGATTGATTCGATACACCCACACCACTAATTCTTAGATATCTATTACATCCCCGCGCCTCGGCTAATTCTCTAGTGAGTGACTTCACACTTTAGGAATTTAGAAAGTGAACTGAAAAAAATAGATATTTGTTTCAAAAAAGAGACATTTGTTTAGCTCTGGCTCCTACTAAATGATATACCAAATTCTCTCTTCTCTTTAGAAAGGATAGTGGAAGTTTCATCTGCACGGATTTCTCCTGTCCAATAAAAGGGAGGCAAGATAGCACGGATTTCTCCTGTCCAATAAGGGGGGCAAGATAGCACAGATTTCTCCAACAATGGAAGTTGACCCTGGCTTTCCCTATATAGGTTGGTTGGTGCTAGTTAAGTTGGTGAAGAAAGGATAGTTCCGGCAATTCAATTACGGGTTTCCTCGGTGCCAGTTCCACTCTTTCTTGCAAACCTTAGGGCTCTCCCTCTCGCCTACTAAGATGTTAGGAATAAATGCACTATTTCATAGCCAAGACGACAAGAAACTCTCAATGCAGTCCCTAATACAACATTGCTAGCGCATTCTATTCTTTTGTTGTTGCAAGAGAGGCACCCCGGAGAGTAATCGTTAGCGCCTTGCTTGTTGAATAGAACTCTAGTAATTCATTCAATAAAGAAGTTTCACATGATAGATAAAATAGTAAACATACGGAAGAAGAATAAGAGCATAATTTAGTGCAACCCATAATGTCATTAAGTCAAAACAAAGCTAAGGCATCCCAAAACAAACTCACAATAAAGATTATATTCCACATATAGAAGAAAGTCAAAAACCCTTATTACTTGCATTCGGCTTATATCGGAGACAACATTCGCACTGCTTATTATCTTAGAGCGTAACTTCCTCCCCTGCTTTCAAGTAAGTAATACATCCGGGGTAGTAAACAAATACGGATTCAACAGCTAATCTCTATCCTCTTGATAAGCCTTCCCTATCGTTAACAGGAACCAGAGTTCGAGGAGCCGACGAAGGGACTTAAGAATAAGGGAGTGGTCTTCAACTCTGCCACTTATATACTTATGCTAGATTCCTACTACTCTAAAGTAGAGAGAGAATCAATTCATTGAGTATAGTCAGCAGCAAGCGCTAAGCATATTCCTTTCATAGAATACGAGTTCCAGAGGAGAAGCCCTAGTACGATACGATACGGCATTTTTGCCCTGGTACGATACGTTTGGCCCTGCCGCGTACAGAATTCTAGCCCAAGTACTTTCTTATTGCCTATATCCGCCTTTCTGAATGGAATGGAATTCACACATGGGTGATAGAAGAAATAAACAAACAAAGAAGCAACATCCATTAAGCGAGCGCGTTAGAAAGTTAAGAAAAGAATAAGATAGACAACTTGCTTGAAGAGAAGAATATTCTAGGGAACCTAACCCTATACTATAAGGTTACGCAGCGAGTGCCTTAGAATAGAAGTTGAGTCAGAAGAAGTTAAATATTCAGTACAAGAAAAAAGCCATAGCGGGACAAGAAAAGAAGTTCCATTTCAAACCCGGAAGTGTGTGTGGTTTATCAAGAGGTCTTATCGATCACTACAAGGGGCTTAAGAAAGCTTCTTCGAGTCGTTTAACCACCAAGCAGACAAGCTACAGGACAATAAAATCATTAAGTAGTTGCAGCACACATAGAAGAGATTAACAACACGGAGCATTGCTTCAATACTCATGTTAGCCAATGAAGACAGGAACTCACTTAACGTAAGCACCCCGAGAAAGCAAGCCTTCCTTCTGTCCACCCTCTTGAGAACTGCTTCAGATCTTGAAACTGCTGTTACTGCTTACTTTAGAACGACACTTGAATTGCGTCACACAAGCACCTAAACCTGTCTCTCCTTTAGCAAACTTAGAATACTTTCCGCTTGCACCCTAACCCGTTGCTTAAAGAAAATGAGATTGATTTGAACCCTCATCCTTAACTATAGTCCTTGACTTAACTATAGTCCTTGAGTGTCTATCCGCCGCTTCTTCCATTACTTGTGGTTTTTTCTTACAGCCGGCTTTCAGCACCTTGTTTATTAATTGAGTGCAAAGTGACTTGTTCACTGCTTCCTCACCTGATCCAGCCCAGCATCTTATCTGACTGCAACACCTCTAAGTTCTTCTGATTACCTGTGTTTCTATACTCAACAGGAACAAGCTACGTAACTTGATACGCACGGAAGGAGAGAAACGATACTTTCTACTTTACTTCCAGCGGAGCTTCTTGATAAAACACTTTATACTGACCTTCGAGCAGAAAGAAGAGAATGGAATCTAGCGTGAACCTCATCCTCTATTAATTGGGTATAAAACCTTAACCTTCACTTCATAAGTTAATAAATAAGCTAGCTTCAGACTCAACAAATACTATATTTCTATCTATCGATCGAGGAAGCATGTTCTATATAAATGTTTGTAAAGAAAGAGCAGAAAATCATTGTGAAACTTCCCTGACTTCCCTTACATCCCTTACTTGCACTGAGTCTTCTTGCTTAGAGCCGAAATAGGAGCTTCTAGTGTTGGGTGGAGCTGCATCAATTTCGTTAAGGGAACAAGTACCAGCAAACATTATAGGCGTAAAGTCAAATGCTTTAAGAGGAGCTTGACTCAAAATAAGTGGATTGACCATTCTGTGGACCGCTGTTATGTTAGAAGTGGTTTTATGGCTGGTTTCATGGGTTTCTTGCTTGACTCTCTCTTGCCCGTCTAAGGTCTCGACTCGAAACACTCAATTCATGCTTGCTTGCCCTATAGGTATAGTACGGTAAGAAAGGCTATAGTACGGTAAGAAAGGTATAGGTTTCCGTATCAAAATAAAGTGGATCTCGCCCTGTCCTCTCTCTCCTATCTTGTCGCCCTTAAGGCTCTCTGGAAATGCATATTTTCCTAGCAATAAATGGACTTGTTCCGCCACACTCAACAAATAATTCAATTTGACCTTTTGCCGACCCGAGCTCTCCTGGAAGTGAAGAAACGAAAACTTGACTTTAACTTGAAACTTAACTCGACTTTCCATCTTCTGCTTCTGCTTTCACTCTGGTTGGCGTAAATATTCTTGCAATGTAAATAAGAATAGGGTTTCCTCGGTGCCAGTTTCATTCGTTGTTTGATACCAAATGTGCTATATGCATACCTTTTCTTTAAATCCAGAAAGTAGAGCAAGAGGTGGATTAGAAAGCAGCTTGCTTGTTGACTTACTTCCATACTAGGGTGCGGGGTGCCTCTATCTCTATTCAATGCGGGGCAGAGTCAAGTAAAGGCAAAGAAGCGAGGTCAGCGAAGAATGAGCTGCTGGCAGGCGCGCTAAGCAAGAAGACTCCGCGCTAAGACGAGTTTACCCCGAAGCCAGAGATTCTATTAATGATTCAGACACAGGACAGGCCAAAAAGCAGAAGTAGTGAAAGTGAAGTAAGGCCTTATAGTAATTTGCTGTTAGAGCAGTCTCCGTTTTAATAGAATCCGCGCAGTCGAAAACTGGACTTCACGACGAGCTTGTAGCTTCCGCTTCACCCTGCTTTAAGGGAGCTCAACTAAGTTCAATGATTTGTTGCAAGAGGAGGAGTTGAGTTGCCATAGGTATAGTTGCCGGAGTTAGCAGAGAGGAGCCTGAGTTAGACTAGACTGTTACTATATACAAAGTTTGAAGTAACTCTTTGCCAGTTGCTTGCCCCCCTTATATACTAGTTCACAGGACTTCATAATCCAAAGTTGGAATGTATTTCTTACTGGCTTTGTGCTTGGCTGCGAGTAGTGAGTCGGTTCATAAAGTTGACTTTAGATAATTTGTATATCTCTGCCCAGTAGTGCTCTTTGAGCGAGTAAGAGGTCAGCCACAATTCAATGATGTTCTTGCTTGTGCAGTGCAATGAAAGGAGAGTAAAGTAAGGAAATCAAAGTTCAGTTCGAAAGCAAAGATTAGAGGCGTCAATGCCGTAGAGGAGCCTTTCGGGGAGAATTACACAAGAGCGGAACTCTCCTTTACATCTTAAGATCCTTCCACTTTACCTCTCTCACAGACCCTTGGCCGAGAACCTATCGTAGCGTAGCCAGTACTAGTAGATTCTGCCACAATAACTTAACTTGGCTTTTCAGCGCTAAGTGCTTCAGCTGGAGCAGGAAAGTCTCTCGGTGTTGGCTAAAGTAAGTCCATTCGAGGAGTTCCCTAAGTAAGTAAGTCATCCGCTGCTCTTGTTGAATCTGTTTATCGACCGGGGATGCGCCTACCTCTTGAAAGAAGTATTTGTTTAGAGATATTCTATTATCTAGTATCTAATGCACTGGCAATTGAGTATGCAGGCCCGCTTCATTCTTCTCTATTCATTCTTAGTGTTATACCAGATGTAACTAAAATGAGGTGCTGAAAGCCTGCTGTTACTAATTTCTACTACTTAATAGGCATGTGACTTAAACTAGTTATAGACTTAGCTACTTTCTTAATGCTACTAAAATCCACTAATTAGGCAATAGGCAGAGGGGAGGGCTATCTTGAGAAACGAAAAAGCACTATAGGGGCATTTCCTGAGGCAACATAGGTCATTTGCCATGAGCGGATTTCACCCTGGTAGTAGTTGCACAGTTCTTGTTGTTGGTTACGAAGCGGGAAAGAAATAAGAAAAAGAATCGAATTGAGGCTAGGGCAGCTTTAGATGGCTAACTTACGCCGAAAGCTGGAATTTTAACATGACTTAACTACTAACACATAAAGGGAATAAGAAGGCATATTTGACAGAGTACAAAAGAATATCCGCGGAAAGTCAGCAGCAATAAAAGTGGTTGAGGTCGGGGAAGAATAATAGGATAGTCGAGTTAGATGCGAAAGTTTAGTTATTGTTGAAGAATTCTTTTTTGCTTGATCGCAATAAGGTATAGAAGAGATAAGGGTAAGATTAATGTAAGCAGTTTTGAAGCAAAGGTAGGTAGAATCAGGAGTTCGAGAATCTGCAGACTGATAGCCTTGAGGATTCCAATTTGATTAGTTGACCTTGGCTTAACCAACGAGAAATCAGACTGATAGCCTTGTGCACTTTGTATTATGACCTTCTTTCTTCTTTCCGCTTCAGTATCGGGTGCGGCGGTATATAATTGCTTTATTGACAGCTTCCTTTACTGATAATAGTGCATTTGCCATTGGAGTGGTTTCACAGAGGTATTACTTAGGGAAATCGGGTGTTTTACCTTAATCGGGAGTTCACCTTTTTAATGGAATTGAAGTTTGAATGCCACCTCTCGAGCATTAACCATAAGTGGGACAGTGTTGAGTCAACAAAGAATGAATTGAATGAACAACTTCTAAATTCATTGAATGAACAACTTCTATAAAAGAAAGAAAGAATGCTTAGCCCACGTAACGTAAAGGAGCGCTTAAGCATCAACTAGATAAGGATCAGAGACAAGATCGGGATTATAAGCTTCTTTTGCTAACCCCCACTCTCATTGCACGGCGGATTCTCTCAACTCAACACAGTCAGAATGGAATTGTTGAGCGCTAGGTTTATATAGATCCAAAAGTAAAGACATAGCTTACCTTCACCCGATAGCTCCATCTTCAAATACTTATTTTCTGTTGGGCCATCGCCAGTACCAATAATGAAGAGCGTATAGGGGTCTTCAATGTTATGATCCATCCTACTCTAGATCCTTACTCGTAACATAAAGATCATATTGCAGGAAAATTATTGACTTTAGCCACTGAGTTTCCCCGAACACTCCTCTCCGTTAGCGCCTGCACCCGCACTGCTCACTTTTGCCTCTGATTCTCTAGGAGCAAAGATATCTGTCCACACTCAAACAGATACAGATGGAACAAGAGATTCAAGTAGAAAAGAAGGATACCTATCGCCAAGCCAACAACTCCAACTTTAGAACTGTAACTAGTAAAAGGAGAGGTATTTTTGCCAGAGTGAGATTCGATGGATCTAGTTCTAGAGAGGTTCGGGCAAGACGAACAGGTTCAGGGGTCGGGTTGACAGCTTGGCTTGCCTCCTTTACGTTAAGGGCGCAGAAATAAGGGCCTATTTTACAGCTCGTCGTTCACCTGTTAAGTGGGTCATTATACATAGGATTGAGCTCCGTTAGCAAGTACATAGGATTGAGCTCCGTTAGCAAGTAATTAAAGTCGAGTTCCAGAATCAAAAACAGGATCGATCATCTGCAGTTACAGGTGATGAAGCAGGATCTGTGCTAAAGAAGCAAGTTGAGTGCGATTCATAAAGTATAGTATCCGTTTGAAGAGCTGTAGGATCTCTCGAATAATCTTAATAAGATTAAAAAGAAGTGGAATTAGCTGGATCTAAAGCAACAAATGGTTCTGAACGTCAAGTATAGGTCGGGGCAGAATCTAGTTAAACCAGTCAGAGGTAAGCTGAAAGCGGGGAATACATTATGGTTCTTGGGGTGCTCGCTTGAGTTGATTCTCTTTTTGAATAGGTTTCCGAATTATTTGAATGCTTTGTTGGTTTGACAGCATCCTTTACTTATAATGTAATGGCACATAAATAGTTGGAGCTGGGCTATAAAATGAGGTAAAATAGGCTTAGCTTTCCCCCGTGGAGTAGTGTACTGGTCCAAGTCGTCAAAGAAAGAGAAAGAAGAGGGCCAACACCTAGTATAGTATAGAGCTAGATTAGATGGCGCCTATTCTATAATCATAGTAAAACCAGAGCAGAGTATTGCTTTGTTTAATCACTAAGATGAAAGCCAGCAAACTCACATTAGCGGAATGCCATTGCTTGTTCCAGTCTTACGTTAATTCGATTATTGCCCTACCCTTGTGCGAAAGCCCCGACTTGAGAATAGAGGCACCCCACACCCAAACAAAAGAATGGCATTTTGTTTACCTAGGAAGAGCGCTTTGAATAAAAGAAAAGATCATAGTAAGGATCATCGGCATATTAGTGAAGTAGAAAATCGTACCAAGAGCTGAAGAACGATAACAGGTACCTCTCATCTCCCTCAACTCTGGCAACAATGAACTTCATTCGGCAACAATACCTTCAGCAGAAGCAACAGGTAGATAAGCAACTCCTATAGTCCTATAGTAATTAAGAGATCGGCTCCTATACCTTAGTAAATAAATAAAGAATCAAACCTGTAAGTCAAAGAATTAAACCAGAACTGAAGTAGACTCATCACCAACAAACAAAGACACTGATGAAACTAGGGACTCAGGATAAGGTATTGAATGAAACCAGTAAGTAAACCTCTAAGTCAACATTCAACTATTAGCCGACCTCTTCTCCTTGGTTTTGGTGACTAAACTAATTGTCCAACAAGCAGCTACTAAACGGATTCTCGAACAGCAGCTAAGGATTATTTAACTACCCCTCTAACAACACCACTCAATATTCTAATGAGTAAAACCTAATTGGATCTTTCCTCAGATCAACTGGTGCCTAGATAGATTGATTCGAGAGAACCCAAAAGGCTACTATTTATTATGTAGTGGAATTCCAATCAGAGCAGATCTAGCAGTTCACATACCTCTGTAACTCCAATTCACATATCCTCATGTGATTCCGCTTCTATCTTATCCCTTACTGCGACTAATTTACCGGCAACTACTAGATAGGCTGAAACAACGGATTCCGAGTCGCCAACACTAGAACAAAACCTTGAAACTGCGGCAACAGAAGAGCGGCCCTGCCGCTAGTAAACTTCATCCCTCGGCTTCCTCATCAGATCTGGTTTCTGCTTCTTGCACCGTTGCTGGAACTCTCTCACTGGTTCTTGTTCCCTTTAGCTTTAAGCGCATATACTTTTTTCTCTTACAGCCGCATTAACCTTAACCTAGCAGTAAAGAGAGAGTTGGAATATAAGAAAACTGTCTGAATCATGAAAAAGAATATATATTGCACCTGGGATAGATCTAAGTAAAGAGAAAACATACCCTTCTTTTGAACCGGAACAGAACTTTCCACCTTTGCTTTAAGAGCTTTGCAACTTCAACTCTATCTCCATGTAAAGCAGCAGACTTAAACACAAGCTACTTTACTTTGTTTGGACTTGCTCAACTCGAACTCGGCTTGTAGCAGAGAGAAGGAAGGCAATAAAAGGTTGTAATTTAGAGCGCATGTTCTACTTTCTACTATATATAAGTAATATAAGTGAGTAATAGAGCAAGGAAGTATCATATAAGGTAGTCATACTTTTTTCTATGCTAGAGAATACAACTACTTCATTCTTTTCCTCGGGTACGTGTAGTCGCAGGTACGTAATTTCGAGCGTTAGAAAGGATCTTGAAACACCTTCTGATCAAGCAAGCATCTGATCTTGCCGCCAACACTGGAACAGCTTCTATAGAGGATTAAACATCTACTTTCACTTCTACTTTCACTATATAACTGGCAATTATCCTTCTTCTGGTCCGGCCTCTTATCCTGTATAGATTGATTCGGCTTAAACGGAGAGTAAAACACCCGACCCGACCTAAACTTAAAGTGAAGCTGACCCACCTTCCTTCGACTGAAAACGGAACTGCCGCTATGGATGAACAAACAAGCAAGACGTTGTGCGTTAGTTTCATTAGTGAAAGTCTGAAGCTAGTGATTGGATTGCAGCTAGGTTCGAGTACGGTTGACAGGAAAGTAAAGTATTAGAGAGGCCAAAGGGAATAGAGAACAATTGAGTATAGAAAAAGGGGGGTAACCTTGCGGGTTTCCTTGCTCTTGCGCCCTATCTTATTCTTTCAATCAAACTATCCCCGCTCCGTAACTAAACTTCTTACCCGCTTGCAGCTTCATATGATATAGCTTTCGAATCTTTTGATCTATGCTCTGATGTCGCCAACAAACTCAGATTACTCCCTATTATCGTTTGCCAATAGTTTGAGTGGAGTAGTGATATTACCGCTCCGTGGATCTATACAAGAGCTAAACATTGCTTGTTTCAACACTTTATTTAAGTAGTGAGTAGGCAGTAAGCCTTATTGAGTTATGTGAGTGAAGTATGGTATTGGTGCTTGGACTGGACCACTGCAAGGGCAAGTCGTTAAAGAAAGATAGGTTGACAGCATTTCATGAGTTAGAACTTTGGATTGTGGAGTCCTAATGAAATCGAAAGAAGCCAGATTGCCTGACTTAGAGAATTGCCCGACTTTCTTCCGCTTCAGTATCGGGTGCGAGTTAAATCATAGAAAGAATACGCAAGTGCAACGTCTGCTTCTGCAAGTGTAGTTGAGGTTGCTTCTAATGATTAGAATTGCCTTATTGTATTTTTGTTACCATAGTTCTTCTTGTTTAATCCTAGCCCAGTGCTTGTATTGTGAGTAAGAGGTCAGCTGCTAAAGGGACAGGATAAAGATCAGAAGCCTCAGCCGAATGCCCAGAATCTGCATCAGCAGCAGGAGAAGAAACAGTGCCTTTGCCTGAAATAACATAATCAGCAGTTCAATGTGAAATTCCAGGTATTGGCGTAGGAAATCAAGTTGGTCAGATTAATAAGATTCAATAGATTTCAGCGGGGAATTAAAAAAAAGAGGTTTAGTCGTCAGCTTCAAATAGAAAAGAACGGAAAGTAGAAGTAGGAAATGAAAGTGACGTTACAGCAGAAGATGCTGTGCTAGGAAAGTAGACCAGATAGGGATAGAGAATCAGAGGAGTAAGCGGGAAGAGACAAGCAACGTATAAACACGTATAATAAAGCGCATTAACTACTTCTGTTCTTGTTTTGTCTCCGAGAGAAGATTCCGTGGAAGCTGTGCGAGTGTCATGTCATCTACACGTCAGAAGCCAGAGAAAGAGCTGGATAAGGGGCAATAGCAGTATCAGAATCATAAGTCGTTTAGTCGTCAGCTGCAAGTTAAGTTTCGTGCTTAAAGTCAAGTTTGATATCGATGAGCGGCCCTGCCTAGACACGAGGCACTACTGACGCCAAACGACTGACGCGCTTTAACTCGCTAACGCAAAAACAACACTGACGCGTAACCCGTTCTCTGCCGCGACACGTAATAGCAACTGCCGCGTAACATTATACGTTACTTGGCCCTACGCGGAACATTATACGTTCCTTGTCGTCTTGTCTATACGTTCCTTGTCGTCTTGGCCCTTCCTGCGCGCAACCCGAACACTACTGACGCACGAACAAAGGAACAAACACCTCCGCCTCGAACACAACTTAAATAACCGACAAGACAAACTGAATCGACAACACTCGCCCAACAGAATTCGCAGTGCTTGTTGAATCCTATACCTAAGCCTCAGAGAATGCCCACGGAGAAGAAACAGTTTCAACACTGGAACCTGTCTCTACCGACGCTCACTTTTATATCTCCAGTCTTATTGGGCCTGTGTTCTGCTACCCAATTGATTATCTTTCGTGGGCAATTACTCCCTTCCCTTCTAGCACCCTTGAAAGTAAGCTAAATGACATTACGGCTTCTCGCCCTCAACTGACTATATTACAAGCACCAATGGAATTGAAAGAGCAAAACCTATACTATAATTGAAGCTATAAGCGAGGAACCAGACTCTAAACTCTACAACTTGAAGAAGAGAATTTAGGTCAAACCTAACCTAATAGAATTAAGGAATATGACTGCTCGCGCACCAGTACTTGATTCTAGAACTCTCAATGAATTCCAGGCAGAGGGGCTTCAATTACTCTATAGGGCTGGAAATCAATCTACTGAAGGAATAGTGAGTTTTGCAATGAAAGCTGTCAGCGAGGGATTAGATGCGGGTAAGGAAGCTGTTTCACCAGAGGATTGAGCTAGGTCTAATAAAGAGATTAAGGTCGTAAGAATAAGTAAGGGTTCAGGGCAGTTCAATCGATCGGGCAAGGGCAGAAAGATCTTATTTCCCTAACTCAGTCACTCAACCACTCCACTAACAATGCGTCTCAAAAAGACGGGAAAACGCAAAAAAGGAATTCTTTTGGATCGGTTCAGCAGGTGTTAGAGCGGCCCTGCCGCGACACGAGAACTCCTACGCGGTTTTAACTCGCTAACGCCACCACGACTGACGCGTAACATTATACGTTACTTGTCCCCTAACGCACCCCGACTGACGCGCTTTAACTCGCTAACGCTTTTAACTCGCTAACGCGACACGTTAGTAGTGTCTTGTTCATTAGTAGTTGCTTGTTTAGTAGTTACTTGTCGGCTTGTTCATGAGTAGTTGCTTGTTTATACGTTCCTTGTCGTCTTGGCCTTTCCTCTCTGATCCGCTTGCCCATTCTCCCCGGCATGTTCCTGTGTCCATTCTTATACTACTAAGTTGCATTCTGCATTTCCAGTTCCATTATTATTGGTATGAGCAACGGTTCTGACGCGTAACATTGTGACTTGTCCGGTCTTGCCAGTAGGGGTTTTCTCCCTTGCCCGTTTACTCTTATCAGATAGTAGTCCATCCCAGTAGGGGCATATCGATTCCCATTTGATAGTTAAGGGATTGTTAGCAGTGGAACAAGCCCAAGGAAGTCAATACATAATTGTGGTTGCGGAGTTTTATTTGAGTTCAATAGCGGTCAGCAGCTAAAGAAAGAAAGTAAGCGGTGTTAGTTTCAAAACAAGGATATAGGTAGATTCTAACTGGAACATAGGCGTTATTGTAGTAATAAATAAGTATAGGAATGATAGCCAGGGCAGTGAGACTGAAAGCAAAAGGATAGTGATACTGAGATGAAGTAGCGTAGCGGCAGGCTAGGAGAAGGGGGGCGATAGACTGTATTCCTAGTTGAGGGCTATAAGTCCTGTTAGTCAAGGTTTCGTTCTTGTACTTCTTATAGTAGTTTGATCACTTTGGTAGTTAGTTAGGTCTATTAGCGAACTAGTGGATACTTGCTCCTAGTAGTTGTAAGGTTGGAAAGAGAGGAAGGGGAGGCACTGGCTAGGGGAAAGCCAGGGAAGTCTAAATATGTTCCCCCGGGTTGCAAATATTGTTCATAGTGGTTCGATTCGTATAGTTATAAGTTTGATTCTGATTATAAGTCAGTTAAGTCTATTCCTGTATGTACTACATCGTATCCTATGAGTTGTGGGAATACCTATTTGCGGTGTGTGTCGTCAGGTAGTAAGCCCTAGATAAGGGAGATAAAGAAATGAATAAGGGAGTTTAAGTTTGAAAGTAAGCTGTAGAAGCCTAAGGCATTCTAATAAGAATAAGTTCTGTGTTCGTTCGTACCTGGGTAAAGGAATAGACACCACACTCTGGATCAGAGGGAATCAAAATAATAAGTAAATAATAAGTAAGGATGCATCACCAGAGGAACTAGAATGGAAAGTGAGAAAGTAAGCCCGAGAGGCTGTAATGCAAAGGTGTGATATCGGGTAGTGAAAGCCCAGTTTCAAGTGAAAGTATTGCTAGCAGTGTTTTTACTCTGTATTATTGGTTGGATTCCCTGAGAGGGAGGTGTCCTATAGTGATAGAAAGTCAAGTACTACTGATAGCTAGTGCAGTTTCGTAGGCAGTAAGCAAGGTTTTAGTCAAGTAGTTGAAGAGCCAAAAGAGAGATCTAGGTTTAAAGCGAGTAAGGAGCCCTGCCCGAAGCAAGTAAGTATCCAAAGCAGTATTTAAGGAATCCGAGTAAGGGAAGTCAGCCTAAAAGGCGAGTACAGTAAGTCAAGTCGTTAGGAAAATAAGAATCAAAGAAAGGCATTTCAGGCTTAGCATCAGTAGTAGTGCAACCTATTAGGTAGTATATAAGCTTGAGGGCTTAGAGAGGTATATTGGAAAAGGGAATAAAGACTTATAGCCGGGAAGGGAATACTCAGTCAGTAAAGAAACGATCCGATGCAGTGTTTAAAGAACCTAAAGTCAAGGTAGTCGGGGAAGACTAAGTAGAGAAGAAAGAGGTTCAGAGTACTGATCGTCTCCTTAAGAATGAATACCTATACCGAAGTGCTTAAGTAGAAAGTAAGCAGGAAGCGGTGGTGCAAGTGGTAAGGAAAGGAGAGTCAGAGCCCCAGAGGGGAAATAAGGATTCGAACTCATGAGCCTAAGCCCGATAGTGGCAAGTATCGGAGCGGATACAGGGGATGTTACTAAGCAGTCAAAGGGTTCAAAGGGGAATAAACAGTACGCGTATAAGACAGCGCCCATAGCAATAGAAAAACAAACCAGTGAGGAAAAGAATCAACTACTAATAAGAGAATGAAAACATTTAGTTATGTACTGCAAGCAAGGGCAGCGAATTAATGAGCTGGCTGGCAATGGAAGCGGGAAGGAAAGACATAAAGTAATTCATTCTTGCGCGACTACTTAGTGGAGAAGAAATGGATTCCATAAGTTAGTTTCAAGTGGCTTTACAGCACCTATCATCTATACATAATAGAATCAGCGGAAGCCAGAGAAGAATCAAAAGCAGTTCGCAAGTCCTGGAATCAAAAGCTGTTCTCAAGTAAGTTGATTAATTACCTGTTATAGTCGAATCCCAAGTGCCAGTGCGAGTTAGAGGGAAATCCGTTATTGAATCAATTATCCTACTATAGAAGATATAATGCAAGTGGGGCCAAGTTAACTTAGCAACTACTAGTTTCATTAGTTTAATCTCGTCTCTCTCTTTAGGGGCTGTCTAAGACCTAAGTTTCATTCAAAGAATTAGCTGTGCCAGGAAAGCAGTCAGCATCAGAAGGAATTGATCCAAGGGAAGAAAGAAAGTATAGATGCGGTATCAGAATTCGAATGGAATTAAAGAATTAGAGACCTATGACCCTACCTACCTGGGTTACTTTAATCTTCTATAGAAGCCGACCTCTCTGTACTGCACCAACCTATTTCATAAGAGAATAAGAGTAAGCTAGTTGTTTCATTAAAGTTAGTTGTTTCATTCAATACCCGAAGTCAACACCTCTTCTTCTCTGTGGGCATCAACACCTCTTCTTCTCTGTGGGCCAAAAACAGGAAGAGCCAGATCCATCCTGCTGTAAGGAAAGTGAGCAGTAATAGGTATATCAGCAGAGTAAGCATCAGTGTCATCATTGGAATTGTTGTTCGTAGTAGGAATCTCTTAAGGGCCGCTTGTTCAACAGAAACTTTGACTCTGGATATCCCTATTAATACTAATCATAAGGAAGGGAGTTCGGATTTCACTTATTAGTCTAAGAGTTCTTATTGGGTTGGGTGCGTGGAGACGGATGTAGATCCCGTAGTGGCAGTTTGAAAGCAAAGAGTGAACAAGCGGGAATGCAAGAAAGTAGCGCCAGGCTACTCGTTTTAGGTGTATTCTTTATTACTATAGTTGTCGTAGGTTTATTCTTTATTAATAGATCGAATTAGCTCACTAGTATAGAAGCCTTGTTAGGCAGCAGTGAAAGTATGAAGTGCAATAGAGATAGAACTTTACTAATCAATTGAAGAAAGAGAATCACCAGTTCCAGTTCCGGTTGACAGTGGAGAATGTCCTGCGTTTGCTGTAGATGCTTGGCGGTTGGTTCCCTTATTCCTTATTAGTTGAAAGAGCTGGATCGGGATGGGATCATAACCCCTATTTATAGTTGCTTGGTGGAATCAATTCACTAGAGGAGCTTACAGGAGAAAAGATGGGTCATTTGCCATCAAACTAAAGAATAGGATTGAGCGAGGTATAATAGAAGTCGGTAACTACCCATGCGCTAGAGAAAGAAGTGTTCTTCAGCCAACACCGAGCAAATAAGGAGAGAGTGCGAGTTCAGGTCGGCACCCCGAGTGAAATAAAATCAAATAAATTCTAAAAACTAGATAAAGTCTTATGAAAAACAACTTCAATTGATCCTATACCGACTCAGTAAAGAGTAGAGTTCAGTAGCCACCTCCGCGACAGCTTGACTAAGGAATTGATCCAAGGTCAGAAAAAGAAGAAACTAAAGCAAGTATCTAAGCCTACCTCTCCTTACTTACCTAGCTATAGCTGAAGAATAGAATTTCATTGCAGCGGAAGAAAGATCTGGAAAGTAGAGTTCGACAAGAGCAGATGCTGGATCGGGTTCTGAAAGGGATTCGGACTGCCGCGTAACACGAACTAAGGAACCATAAAACTCCGTTCTAAAGTAAGCTGCGTTAGTGAGTTTACTGCCCTCTTCTCTTCTCTCAGGTACCTCTCATCTAACTTTGTTATGTCTTTTAGTGTCTTGCTGGGTTGGTTGGTTAAGAAAAGAACAAAAGAGAAAGAGCAGCCCTGCCGCGACACAAGTGTCTTGTCGGGTTGGTTCGGGTGTTTAAGAGGAATCCGGCTTTGAAGCGAGGTGTCCTGCCTATCCTCGGGTATTGCATTAAAGAATTGCACTCGAATGAAACCACTAATAAGAAGAATGCCTACCAGAGTGCGTCAGGACAGGGGACAGGGTTGGAAAGAAAGAAAAGCTGTACCATCTTCGCTGCCCTCGGCTAAAGAAAAGCTGTATTTGTTTCCTCGGCACTCCCCATCTGGTGTGAAAGCCAACTACTCTATCAATCCACCAAGACCTTTAAAGCATAACAAGTACTAATTTCGTTATAATGCGTTATTCCGGAGTCCTGTGTTCGGTGACGCGGTAGCGCTGTTCCCGCTCTCAACTCATAAGTAAGAATAGACCTCCCTATCGCCTACCTCTAGTAGTAGTCCAGTGCGAGTGTAATCTACTTATCTATTTGCTATTCGAGGTAAGTTATTCAAGAAAAAAGGACTAGAGCGGCATTTCCGGAGGCTTAATAGGTCATTTCCCATAAGAGGTTTTTCCCCTGAGATGATCTGGTCGACAGCAACCTATGAGAAATATTCCGCATTCGATACTTTTAGCTTCCTCAGTGTCTGCTTGTTGGGATGAAAGATATGATACTTCTTTACTTAGATCAAAGCCAATAAGACAGTCAAAGTGGATAGGCAGACTCACTACCATCAGTATAAGGTTTAAGGCAATGGGAAACAACTCTGCACTAACAGGAAGTCACACCTATGCAGCTTAGGGAGTAGTAGTACTATGTAAGTAGACAGGAAAGATACATTTTTTCTAGTTATTTGAATCTTTTATCAATTCTTTCACCACCATGCCCCCGACTCGGCAGCATCAGATATCTTCTATTTCTTCACCGAGAACCTGGACTACTACTTGTTGGATCCTATCCTAGACTTAACTAGACTTAACGAGCAGATGCAGACTCTCACTGGAACACCAGATTTAGAGTATTAAGCTTTCCCACTAGGCAACACCTCTGCATTCGATTCAATTAACTCCTGACGCCTCGAACAGTCAGTTGTTGGTGTTACTTATTTATATTAAACAGAGCGGGGATAGGATAGCTCCCTCAGCGGTTAAGTATAAAAGAAGTTGTTCAAGCCTAAGTTTCAGTAGTAAAGTTCGAGTTATAGTCTTCGGACAGCTTTAGTCTTCATCTCTTTCTCTGGTACTACAGTTGGAGTGGTTATTCTAATACCGGGTCGGGAAGCAGTTTAGGAGTTAGGCGAGGTAAGAAAAAGCAGCTAGTCAAACTACCCTCCACGCCTAGGTATAATAGAGATAGGTAACCCACCAGTCCTCGTATTGGAATTCAGAGTTTCGGTAAATAAGATACCCATGTGTGCTCTCCTCTGGCAACGGAACTGGGCTAGCTAACCTTTTCTCGCCTACCCATGTGCTCTGAACCAACCAACCCATTTGACTAAGGATTTTGGATAGCAAAGATCGTCTTGCCCCAACTAGCAGTATTGAATAGAGGCATCCAATAGCTGAAGTAACAACAGTGGCTCTTTCTCCCCTAGCAGCAGTAGCTACAGGTGGAGTTAGTTCAGATAGTAGCAACAGTCGGAGTGAGTCAATTCGGCTCTCCTTTCTTTCAAAACAAGAACTCCCTTCTGGTCTTCCTTCAAGCCAACAACTCTTCAACAGCATTCTATGATTCCTACTTGAGAGAGAGTACTAGGCTAAGTTTGACCTCTATTACTTTACTGGCCTGTATGCCCTAAGTGAATCGGTTTAGTAGCCGGCTGCTGGGCTAGTTTCAAGAAGTATTTATTGCCCAAGTCCCGTGTTCGTCCATAAAAGGAACCAGCGAAAGTGAGAATGAAACTTGTACTTATAGGAGTGCAGTAAGTAGGAGTGCAGTAAGAATCCCACTAGTGGAGTGCAGTAAGAAAGCAAGGTGTATTACCAATATGCCGGCATTCAGTGAAAGTGCTCCGATCCGCCCACGCTATAGTGCGGAGGTGTTACTACTTAGTGAAATTCTTTATTAGTTTACTAAGGTATATGAGCAAGAGAGGGCAGGGACGCTGTTCGGGAACTCAATAAATATACTCGTAATGGTTGTTATCGAGTCCTGTATTCATGGCGGTAGGAGTTCTCGTGTCTAGGCAGGAGCGGGGCTTTATGGTCGAAAGGGGATATGCTATTGGGTATCCTCCAACTTCCATAGACGAAACACACTTAGATAAAGCTTCTCTTGATCACAAACATCTTGGTAAAGACTTATACTGGGCGAACCTCTCTCTACAACAACACAGTCAACCGTACTCTACCTGCTTGCTACAGGGCAATTCAACCGCTACACTTGAACCTCTCTCCCACTTAGTAAAACCAATCACCTAGACTTGACTCGCACCCCGCATTAGCTTAAGAATCCTGTCCGTCCTGCTTGAGAGTGGCGTGGGCTTCTATCTACAATGAGCTGCTTTCACCGCTTTAACCGCTACTTGGGCTAATAGCTGGAAGCAGGTTTTTGACTACTCATCATATGTATGCTCAATTCTCTGAAAACTCCATGATGATTTTAGTACTCCTATTCTATGTACACTAAATTCCATGATTAAAGCAAAACAGTGTCTTTGTCTTTCTTTAGAATAAGATTGATCTCAGATTATCCCATTCTATACAAGACTAAACGAAACGAGACTCCCGGTGGTAGGTCAGTTCGCGTAAGAAGAGGCTGTTATCAAGTCCGCTGTAGTGCGAGTTAGAGTTGAAGACCTGTCCCCTGTTTCCAGAGTTGCTTGTTTAGTAGCTGTTGTTACATTGAGTGGAGACTACCCGGGTTTGATTCCTTTACTTACTAGTTCAGATTAAGAATTCTTACTTGAGAGAAGGAGCCACCTACTTGAATTCTTACTTGACTACTTGAGAGGAGAGACTCACGAACACATAGTGAAATTTGACCCCCATATCCATCTTACCGGGCTAATGATTATGTTTATTCCCTAGTTTCATCCTAGTCTCCAAGAGAAGGATCCGAGGCTGGGCAAAGAGCGAGGTCAACTCTGAGTCCTGTGCTGTGCCACTTATATATCTGCAGCCTCTTGTTCTTTGAACTCAGTTAGTTCGTCTACATTTCCTGTTAGTGCTCGGGGGTCAACTTCAATTGTTGGAATCAATTCCACGGCATACCTGTCTTATTGCCTTTGATGCGAGGCGAGGGAAAGTACTGCCTTTGAAGCGAGACAAGACAATCAGTTTCATCCATATTTGCTGACAAAGAAAGAAATAACATATATAAAAGAAAGAAAGAAAGAGGCCCTAATACATAGGCCAGCACACCTAGTTAAGAAGCTGGTACGATCGAGGGCATATGAATAAGATAAGCAAGGAGAAGAATGCAGCGGGATGGATCTAGTGCATTCAATGAATGGATAAGAAGCTGGTAAGATCCAGTGCATTCAATTAGAAGAATGAGAATCAAACTAAGTAGTCCAGTAGTTCATGTCGGAATTCAACTAAGCGAAAGGAAGCAGCAATCCTATTTCACCAGCATGACTTGAAACCCGCATTCCAGTAGTTTATTAAAGAATTTAGAGCACTGGTTACCTCGACTCTTCCTCTCATACGAAATAGATAGTTCCTCTCATACGAAATAGATAGACTAAACTCGGGTCCAAGCACCTTTACTAACTATAGTATCCTTGGGTGGGAGTGAAGGCAAGGGTAAGTTCATAGCTAGATTAGATGTTTTTAGAAGAAACGCTAGGAAGAGACCAAACAAACCAGCTTGAAATGAATTGCTTTAACAGAGGCTTCAGAGGGAAAGTAGTGGTCCAGAGCAATAACAGTATTTGTTTACTAGAGAAGAATGGCCTGTTCTTGTTCTTGTTGTTGGCTTCGGGGAAGAATCAATTCCATGCTTTGAAGCGAGGGCAGCGAAGAATGAGCTGGTTAGTGTTTAGTATAAGCTTGTTTAGTAGTGTCTTGGCCCCTTCTTTCTCTTGAATCCGATCTGCGGTAGAAAAAGGAAAGAATCGATTTGTTACCCGCTCTTCGCTTCTTTACGCTACGGAGCTACAGAGCCCAGCCCTACTTCCCCTTTCTCCTTGACAGCATCAGAAGACTTCCTTTATACCTACATTAACAGCATCATCAGGCTTCTTTACTCACCTCGTGGACAAAGCATCTTACTTTCGCGAACAGTCAAATCTTACTTTATTGATCAAATTATGACTTATTACTTCTAGTTACACTATATAAGAATAGTAACATTCCAAATATCTATGCAATCAAGCTACAGTTAACTATGGAGTAGGATCATAATCAATTCAATCAGTGTCGAGTTCGGGTTGTTTAATCTATGCCTCTGTCTTACTCTGCTAATGCTAACTCAGTTGTGCTTGCTTGACTTTTCCCCTATGTATAAGCTTAATCCAAGTTCAAATGCCTACTACTATGATTAAGGGAAGAAAATGAGTACGTACGAGCCCTAACAACACTCATGAATTCTTCAGTATAAGATCTTCTCTTCGCGTAGCTAATTTTTCCTTCAAACCTAACTCCGTGGCCTGTGCTAAAGAAGCGTGTCTTAACAAATTCCTTTGAACTTATTGAACCTATTCAGTTAACACGAAGGGAGGGTGCTCCTTATGATGCCATGGACAGAAAAGGACTCCTTCTCGGTCCCATGAAGCTATGGTTTTGTTGTAAATGGGAATGTGCTTGTTGCGGTTTGTTTATTCCAACCAATGACAAAGACTGGGTTACTCCCTAAGGGGAAGCCGATGCCATTCGATGTAGCGTATAAAGAAAAGGGGGCTGAATCGAGCTGGAGACTCCAAGGAGCCTGAGCAAGAGGAGGCTCTAGATTAAGGGAAACTTGACGAGTACGAGGCTCTAGATTAAGGTCTCCCTTACGAGTACATTGGCAAGAAGCAAGTGAGTTTGCGAGCAGATTCATACAATCAAGTCTATGATAAGTCGGGATCTGCTTAGCTTACTAGATTCTTATAGCTGAGTGAGTGATGGAGCGACCCAAAACAAACGAAGAGGGAATTTCTAGAGGGCCCATGAGAAATCGTTGCCGAGATCCAATCCTGTGAGGCTGAACCAAAGAAGCGAGAGGAGTCAATTATGTTGACGAGAGACACGGACCTGATAAGGCGGGGATACCAGGGATACGAGCTATTTGACGGACAAAAGAATAGAAAAAGTAGAGAAGCAAGCAGAGCCAACGGAGCAAAGGCACCCAACCACTATAGGGAAAGGGCATAAATAAGCGGAGGAACCGGGCAAAGCAAACAAAACAGGGAGAAGTGTTTTTACTATACACATGAGGATAGGGTCGAACTACGCGATCAATCATAGGAGGTAAGGCAGCTTCACGGATTGCTGAGTCATCACTAAGAAGTTTTTTCAATCTTTACTTAAGGATCATATCAGAGAGCTCGAGATCAAGTTTAGGAGTCGAGCCGATACAAAGCAGGAGATCCATCTATCTTATAGAGTCAAAGAATCATACCCTCTAATCCACGAAGCTCGGGTGGGATATATGAAGAAATCCCCGTCGTCATGGGGCTCCCCCAGGCGCTCCCAAAGCCATCGTGATTTTCTCGTTCTCGTATCTTGCTTTCTTTCTCAGTCTGGAATTGTTATTGAACTGGTTGAATCTGGTATTGTTAGTAGGAAGTGGTGATAGATAGCTGGAAGCGCTGCTTACTTACCTGATTCCCTTTTCTGATGGCGGTCCAAAGAGGAGCTAGCAGAACAATCGACACAAGAGAGGAGTCTCGAAAGCAAACTATCTCAAGGAGACGACCAAAGGAAGAGTCCCTGCAAGAAGTTAAGAACTTGATTATGCTTCTACGCCGGATAAAAGAGAGAGAAGGCAAGAAAGCAGGCCGAGAAAAGAGGTCCGGCCATGAATAGGCGTAACCTTTGGCATGAGATTTCTCAACAAAGCCTTAAGATTGGAACCCCTTCCCTTGGCTTAAGGTTAAGGTAGATCCACTAAGTTTTCGTAGATGCATTGCATTATTCTTTTTTCAGCCCCAGACCAGAATTAGACCGACTCTCGTTTATAAGAGGGTAGCCCCCCCTGCTCGTTTGTGAAACTACCCGTGGTGTTGGCTTTGATTGCTCTTCTACTCTTTCTTCTCTTATCTTCAACCCTCGAAAGATCAAACTCGTCGAATCGAGGATCGGCTTTCAGCACCTCGGAAAATCTACGATCTAGATTGGAAATGAACATGCAATAAAAGGCCTTTACTTAATTTCGGGTTTCCATATAGCCATAGAAATATTGGACACTTTCGAAATAGGCGCGGCACACAAAGGAGGTAAGATTGAGTGCGCTACCATTCCTTTCCAATTTAGGAATGAAGTAGAAAAGAATAAACAAATGAATAGGAGTTTTCGCTGTCAATCTGGTCAACGGTATATATTTGGGGTTTTGTGAGTTAATCTTGAAGCTTGCTCCACTAAACAAAGGGTTGGCTAATAGACAAGCTAGCGTATGACCCCGGAGAGGACCCTTTCGGCCAAGCACATCCATCAACGGGGGTAGAATTCAAGCAGCGAATGAGAATAGGGGGATCGAAAAGAGAAGATCGAAACTCGCAAACGCCAGTTGATCTTCAGTCCATACTTCGAGGAATTCGTTTAAGCAAGAGCGCGGATGAGCGAACTCCCTTTAACCTATCGAGCAATAAATGTTCTACTAAAGATTCTTAGGGGCCCCCCTATTTATTAGTGGAATTTCATAGTGGAATTCAAAACTCCTCCGGCGGAAATTGTTGGATGCTAAGGAAGCCTATCGAAAGAAAGAAAGACCCTATTTGATTTGATCGCTCGAACCGAGCTTGACTACGTATGATAAGCCAATTAAGTTATCGGCGAGGGAACAAGTGAAACCAAGGCCAAGACCTGAAAGAGTCAAACCATTCGCTTTTTTGTTGAAGAAAAGATTCGAGCCGGAAGGACGACGAGAGATGATCGCTCGGAAGGGTTGGCGGCACTAATGAAACGGGGGAGCCTTGTCAAGTAGGGGACCGGGGCTGAGCACATAAAGATGTGCAGCATGGTTAAATAAAGGAGAGCATGAAACTTTTGTGTTTGGCGTGGATCTGGGATGGATTCCAAAAGGTGATTTTAACCGAGTAGTGCGCTTAGCGTGGGACCTCTTTACGGCGAAGGTAGGAAATCGATCGGAAGCTAGGGGGCAGATAATTGACTTTGACCCGATCCTTTCCGTTTTTCGAATTGCTAAACGACATCGGATGAGGTCTCCCTTCATAATGGAAGCAATAAATGAAGACGATGTTTAGGGTTATCAAAGGCGGGTGCTTAGGGTACAGCAGCGTGAAAACCTCGTCTGTTTCTTTTCGCCCAACAATTGAGACCAGCCACAGATGCATTAGCTGTTCGCGTGGAATCAGATGAAGCCAGGGTAAAGGAAGACTGAGGTGACCAAATGAGGACGTATCAATTCAGACGACTAATTTGAAACTCTCCGACGGGGTTTTCTTTCATCCCAGCTAGAGGTGAGTTAGCCTACGAACGACCACCACTTATCCAATTAATTGCTAATTGCGGGCACTTTATTTGATTGCTCGAACCGATCGTTTAGAGTGAAGGCCAATATGGACAAAGTTGTAAACCGCAGACGAGGCTAAGATTGATCGCGAATTCAAAGCCGGAAACACACAGCGGGGAGATATATTTCGATAAAGGTGCTGAAAGCCTACCAATGATACAGGTAAAGTAAAGGAGCTGAAAGCCTTTAGAAATAAAGGGCAGCGAAGAGCCAAGACACTACTAAACAAGCAGATACTTTTCTATCAATCAATAAAGTGGAGCAAGATCAGAGGAATAGGGGAATCAAAGCCTGTACTTAACCCAGCTTCCTCACCGTTGCCAACACTGTCAACTATCCCTCGCCCTCTTGCTCATCTCTGCAAACTGAATGAGGTATACCTCGACTCTTGCTCCCCGAACACATAGTGCATTTGAAACAAGGGCTTCTGAATCGACAACCATAATATTAGTAAGGCAACTCCCTTTCCATTACTAGATGCTATAGTGGTTTCATTCGAGTTCAATTCGATGTCAACTACTAGATGCGCTCGATCGTACCTGATAATGTGCTAGATCGTACCTATGCTAGATCGTACCTGCTTCATACCTATAGATAGTATAATGTGCTAGATCGTACCCGTGTATTCATTCTTGGCGAGTTCAATTATAACTTTCATACAGAGTTAGTTAGTGCAGAGGTGATACTACTTAGTTCAATTATATATCTGTCGCCTGCAGGGTAAGCAAGGGAAGCTGTTCAGTCTGAAGGAGAGGAAAGGAAAGTGGATAAGGATATGAAGCAAAGGTTTCAAGTCCGTAGCCGGCTCACTCACGCATCTTATTGGAGTTTCGGTTCTAGTTTCATCATGAAGTGAAGATCATCTATTTGCGACGAGAGCAGAAGCAGTGGAAAAGAAAGAGGTGTTAGTGCTGTAAGGGAATGCTAAACAGCTGAGGCGAATGACTTTGCAGGTGCTGAATACGAGTGATTGTTCTAGTTGGTGGCGAAAGAGTCGAAGGAAAGCATTTATGATTGGCTCGACAAAAGGAGAGGAAAGTAGATAGTTGGTGGCGCTTGCTTATTACAACCCTTCATTAGGTCGGGGAAGAATAAAGAGAAAGTACAGGCGAGGAAGCCATTACATTAGTGAATGAATCCGTGTTGGCGCCTAGAGAATCCGCTGGATCATATGTTGTTCTCAAGTAAGCAGTAGAATGTCCTGTTCTCAAGTAAGGCGCTGAAAGCCAGTAAAGATGGGTTTGGTGCGAGGCATAGAAGCAGTTTGAAGTCAAGTATCTGTCTGTTCGAGTTTCATACCGAGTGTCATCCATGTTGGAAGCAGTGTCAAAGTAAGCAGTTAAAGCATCAATTGTTGGTTCGACCTTCCCTTCCTTAGTTCGTTGTCTTATTCTGTCCTGAACCCGGATCCTGATCTATAATTGAACTCAGTAGCAACAGTCGCTCTTTATTCCCATAGCAACTAATCAACTAAAAAACTAGAACCCGCCAAGGAACTACTAATCTCGAGCAGCAGTCCAACGCATTTAAGTAGTGGTTTCATACCGCTTCACCTTCCCTTAAGAACTGAGTTTTCTACGAATATATAAGAATTGAGCGTTCATTTGCTTGTCCCTTTGACAGGGGAGATAGGGGCACCCGATGTACTTTCTTTCTGGATTTCTGTCCTTCCCACAACAACTATTTCTTTCTTTTGATAGAATCTCATATGACCTATTGTACGCATCTAGTATTGTATATGCTTTGCCCTTTGCCTGCCCCTGGGAGTCCAGCTCTTGCTCTGTAAACTAAGTCAGCTCTTTCTCCCCTTTCTTAGTAGCAGCTAATTGCAAAGCCAGTACTTTATTCTCTTCTTGTTTCCTAGACTAAAAAGCACTATTGTTACTAAAATATACCACATGAAGGCAAGTCACTATTAGAAACCGCCGCTACAGTAGCATTAACTAATCAGTATTTCTTTGACTCCTAAGCTACAAGGCCTAACTCATAGGTTTTACTCTGCCGCAACACAACAGTAGTTCAAGCTTTGCCTACTTAGTGAAATTCTGTACTGCCCTATTCTGTACTGTAAGGTTAAGATGACTGTAAGGTGTTGATGCGGGGTGTCCTGAACACCACTATCATTATCTCTTTTCTAATAGAACTGATTCCATTCCACTCTCACTCGAACTGTAACTAGGCATTCATTCTATGGCTTCAGATCAAGGATCCAGCTTCGGCTTAAGATCTTGGTCTACTGGTCGGTAGGGTTGCTTTTCGTACTATTTGAAATTACATCTTTCTTTGAAATGACATCTTTTTTCTATAAGCTTTTATATTAGATCTATTAAGCAGGCCCTAATACTACATTGCCAGCGCATTAGACTAAGAAAAGGGTAAACTACTATTCTAATAAGATAAATAAAGAAATTATACGTGACTTGGCCGATAGGTGCTCGGAAAGGAGACTATAGCTCGTATCGCCTTTCACTCCGTAGTAAACTAATATTGATTCCACTGGGCTGGGCCACTACACCTCTTTTGAAGCAGGACCATAAGCAAGCTATAGAAGCAGGACCATAAGCAAGCGGATGCCGGGTACAACGCAACAAAGCGAGTGGGGCTGGTCTACGTGGGAAATCAATCAATCAAGTGTTCTTTCCGGTATTCCACTCCTATTATACCTATTCATACTTTTCATAAGGGAAAGGTTTAGTAGTGAGGCCAATCCGATCTGCTTGGCTGTTTGTTTATAAGTGACTTGGCTGTCTGCTTGACTCAATGCATCGGGCCAAGACGACAAGGAACTACTAATGTGTAGCGTAGGGCCAAGTAACTACTAGACAAACAACTACTAATATCTTATATAGAAGAAATCAAGATCTAAGGTGCTGATAAGCGAAATCAAGAAATAAGAAAAGGAGCTGAAAGCCAGCGCATCAAAGAAAGAAAGATGGGTGAGTGAGGTCGTAGAGAAGAGATCATCACAAGTCCTGTGTTCGAGGGTAGGCAAGTAGTCAATAGAGAAGTAGTTTCACGAGTCCTGTTTTCGGCTCTCCGGATAGTAATTCATTCTTTAGTTAGCTAGTCCTGAGTGGGGTATATCGATTTCTTCGCTGCCCTTGATCTTATTATTCTACTGCTTCTGGGTTTAGAAAGTCATCTTCTTTTTCTTATTTATAAAGAAATACAGTAGAGCAAGAGTCGAGTATGCTTCAACTAGTAGTTCAGGGAGGGCTTGTTTACTAATAGATCTATACTGGATCAATTCCATTCCATTCTGAGTCCTGTGCTCACCAGTGGTTATTCCGGAGTCCCAATTAAGCCTTAATTATGACTTGCTTCTTCTATACCTCTGTAAACAAATACTTCTTTCGCTGCAGCTGGCGACTAGACCCTAACTCTCCTCTGGCTTCTACTCCTTGAATCTTATTAGAAAGATAAAGAAAGCATATCAGTGAAAAGCTTCTAATCCATCTACTACTTCAACACCCGAAACAATACAAACTCATTGAACAGAGGGTTTTCTAACTTCATGAGGCAAAGTTGCTTGGCGGGTAGAGTTTAGGGAAGAAGAAATTCCTTCTGATGCTAATGCAGTGATAGTCGTTGGCAAAGAGAAACCAGCAAAACCAGTATGGATGCTATAGTGGAATCCATAGGTCTAGTAGCAAGAGAGGGCAGGGAAATCTACTTTCTTATGGCTCAATAGTAAAAGGAGTGGTCTAGGTCGGGGTCTCTATAATCCGTTTCGGGGTTAACTCATTGAAATAACTTTGTTTTCGGGTTGTCATAATGTGCATGGAATGCATCATGGACTTTATTAGAATGTAATAGATATCTAATCATTGGTGGTGTGTGGGTGTCGCTATGGGTTAACTCAAGAGACTCATATGAAGTGCGTGGGTGTCAATTCCTATGGTTGTCAATTCCTATAATTACGCTCCTGTAGCTCCTGTAAGAATAAGTACTATTATAAGCTAGTATTGCTTCTAAGTAGTATTAGCTGCCAAAGTAAGGGAAAAGAAAAGCAGAAAAGCGTGGTGTTACTTATTTTTTATATGATCAGTGCCAGTTTCATCCCGAGTGTCATCTATGTTGGAAGCAGTGAGAGGAGAGTCTCATGGGGAATTGCCTGTTCCTGTTCATAAGTGAGGAAAGGCAGTGGAGTCATAAGCAATAAGTAGAATAAGCCTACGCTCCAGGTATTTCTTTTCTTCCTTAGAAACAGTTAGCTTAATTGCCTTAGCCACTGTTAGCTGCCGACGTATTACTCCTTAGTAACCTCAGCATTAAGTAGAAGCCTATGACCCGACAAGACACTACTAATGAACAAGCCGACAAGCAGACAGAAATAAAGAAACTACACCCGCTGCTGAGCTGCCCTTACAGAAATAAAGCCATCGTTCCGCTGCCCTCGCTTCAAAGCACAAGCCTTTACTTGCTCTGTCCTTGCCGAGATACCCGCTTGCAACTTATTCTCTTGGTATACAGGTAGGTAGGGTAGCTAAAGTAATCTGATTATTATGATTTATAAAGAAAGAAATCCACCCTGCTTAGCTTAATTGACTCTAGTAGTAGCACAGGTAGCAGACTTTAGCCCTAGATACCCGCTTGTGGCTTCTGATCGAGTAGACCTAACTCACCCGTTGTTTGCTTCGTTGTTTCAGTTCAGTAAGTGTCATCCATCCGTTAATCTGTGTTCGCCTTTCCTAGGTACGAAATAGAGAGAAAAGCACCTGTCGTGGGTAGTCAATATAGAGCCTGCGATGTCTACTTTCTTTATTTCTGTCTTTCCCGCCTATACCTCTGACCTATGGCTAAAAAGACTTCTTTCAACAAGCCCTGCTGCTGTCAACAATTAACTTCATTCGGTATAACTCTTATCGGCACTATTAACTTCATTCGGCTCATCTACTTTTCCTCTCCAATACTTAAGAGCAAGCAGAAGAGCGGCCCTGCCGCGACACATTAGTAGTGTCTTGGCCTTTCCTCTCCAAGAAGGATACTTTAGCCTTAACCGCTACGTGTATAGATGGATTCGGCTTCTTCTCTGGCTGATGTAGACTTTTGCCAATCACCTCCTTCAACTGAAACTACACTTGATACTGGACCTAGAACAATTTCTTCTACCGATCGAGTCAGAAAGGTTCTTATATGATCTTCTACTAATACAAATACTCATACTTATGATTTACTTAGAATACTCATACGGATTTCTGGAATTATGTATTGAGAGGCAACTTCTGATCCAGTGTTTTTGCGTCAGCGAGTAATGAGTTAGTACAAATTCATAACAAGTCCCTATTTCGAATAAATTGGTTGGTTTCCATTACCAAGTCCTGTTTTTTAGGGGCACATCTCTTATGGCAAATTACCCATGTTGGTCTTGCAGGCCAGGCTTCCTTTCCTACTTAAGCTATAGGAGCGAGAGAGGTAGGCAGGCAAGATAAGCTATCAAAGGTGTTGGCGAGGAGGACAAAGACAGGACGAGTAGTGGCTTGGTCAGTGGAGGAATAAAGTTATTGTAATAACAAAGAGCATTCCCATACTCCATTCAGTATCTGTTCTTCTTAAGGATAACGTGTAGAAAGGATTCTAGCCTATCAGCAATAAACCCTAGGAACGGGTGCATTGAGAGGTTGTCAAGGAGAGTATAGTTAGCTGAGAAAAGACAATCAGAGCAGAGAAAACACGGCTGCGGACAGAGAAAACTGATGAGAAGGGAGCTACAGAGGACAAAGAGAAGCCAATAACAAAAGATGAGAAACCACCCCCATATGACCAATCTTATGATATGTACTGTTGCTTTCCCCTATAAGTCAGGGAGAAAACCCTATCAATTTGTAAGGAAGGGAGTGGAAATGAATAAGTTCCGCCGGTAAAGCCCCAACAGCTCTGCTACGGAGAATAGCCAGTTCTACTTTAATCGCTAGGTTCATCCCATTTATAAGCTGTGCCAGTGTTGTCTGCGAGAGAAGACTCTTATTGCCAGGAAAGCAGTCCGCCTCTATCTGTTCTGTTCTTCCCTCTCCTTGCCTTTGCTAAAGAACTCCCTGCCGAAACCTATTAATAGTAATGGCATTGAATATTAGATCTAACTCCAAAGCTTGAAAGGCTAAAGTAAGCTACCAGTACTACTACTATAGGATTATTCGGAGTTTGCTTTTTATAGATGTATAGGGAGTCTGAAATCAATCATATAGACAGAAAAGAAACACTCTTATATATAAAAGAAAGAACTCGGAAGGAACTTGAAGGCTGCTCGTTCACCCTCGAACACAGGGCTACTCAACTTCAACCAACTGGGGCAAGGGAATCAAGATCTGAAGCGGGTTAGCCATCTCATTCTTCGCTGCCCTTACTTATTAAGGCTGTATTTTTCCTATGTAACCCTATGACCGCCAAGACACGTATACAAAGGCATAGAACTGAGCCCTCTCGCCAACAAAAGGAAGCAATGGAAGCCATAGAGCATAACCAGAAGCCGAAGATGCAAGCTTAGAAGTCATTAACCTCAAGTCCAGGTCGATCAGAGGCAAGAGAGGTTGGTTCAGAGCCCGCGTGAGCAAGTGCTTTGTTCATGGCTAAAGTGAGTCCCCGGTAGTTGTGAGTTACTTATGTTTAAGTAGAGTATGCTAGGGAAGTTATTTTACTAAGATCTCTAGGAAGTAGGGTCGGGGCGCCAAGCCAATATACGTTCAAAGGTAGTAGAACCCATGTTAGTTAGTTGGATAACCTCTGTGCTACTGCTCTTTACCTCTTTGTTGGATAACCTCTGTGCTAATGGATTTGACTAAAAGAAGTATTTGACTAAAAAGTAGTTTTGACTAAAATCAGTATATATAGTAGAGTAGGCTTTGCAACAGTGGCTCTTTCTTCCCTTTCAACTCTACCTATTAGTGGTTGCTTTCCTGATAGCAATTCTTCACTTCAGTACTTGGAGGAGGACTTCCTTTCCTACTTTAGACCGAGATACCCGCTTGCTACTGTAATTGATTGAACTCTCGATTGCTCCTATAGTAGTGGAAATGCATGCGCGAGCTGAAATCGTTTTCATCACTCTTATCGACACCCCGAGTTGAATCACTTATATATGAGAATGGAAGAGAGGCACCCCTCGTTTAGAGTAAAGTAGAGGCAGAAAGGATTCTCAAAATAAAGAAAGTAGAGATGCGCTACCAATTAAGTACTATGGCCCAACTCCCTTGTCCTTGCTTGTTGAATCTATTGTCGACCCGACCTCATGAATGGAACTTTCTCAACCATTAGCAGCTACATCATTTCCTGTGCGAGCAGTAGAATCCACTGCGGGGCTAAGGTACCCGAGCAGACAAGCGGTATCTTCTTTACCAGAAACATCATTGACCACTACTTGAAGCTCACCTTAGCAGCCAAGTTAACCAAGCAGACAAGCAGAGAAGTATCAAAGTAACGTAGCCACAGACAGTCATATAAGTAAAGGCAAGCGGATAGACTAGTGCTTTCACTAACACCTTCCTTTCTCACTGCTTCTAAATAGGATGAAACTTTCACTAGCCCGCTTGATGCTTACTTGAGAACTAGTGATTATCTTTCTTCTACTTTTGGATGAAGATCCTTTTCTTATTGATAACTATTATATATATATAGATATAGATACCCTTGGCCCTGCTAGTTTGATACCTTCCGGCACCACTCATTCGTTTCTTTCAATTGGGGTCCTTTATAAAGAGAAAGAATTCAAAGAGTAGGGTTTCCTCTGTGGTAAGAGGGGCCAAGACGACAAGGAACGTATAATGTTCCGCGTAGGGCCAGACAAGACGACAAGGAACTACTAGACAAGTCGACAAGCCGACAAGCCACGACTAGACAAGTCACTGCTAATGTGACGCGTCAGTGAGCGAAAAGGCGCGTAGGGTAGTTTGGCTGAGACAAGTCGACAAGCCGACAAGACACTTGTGTCGCGTAGGAGTTCTCGTGGCGCGTAGGAGTTAGTTGGCTAATGTGACGCGTCAGTAGTGTTCGGGTTGCGCGGTAGCGAGTCCCTAGCGTCAGCGAGTTAAAGTCGCGCAGGAGCTGTCCCCTGTCTGTAGCAATAAGTATAATAAGCAGCCGCAACTGTAGCATAAGGGAATCTACTTAGACTCTGAAGCAACTGTAGCAATAAGTATAATAAGCAGCCGCAACAGCTAGTATAAGTATTACTCCTTAGCAGCTATAGCAACCAACAGTCTTACTTCTTACAGAATTGAACTCAACAAAGAATAAGTTAAGAGCAGAGCAAGAGGGTCAAGATGCTAGGAGAAAATGCACTATTTGATTACTTGAGATGTTTTATGGGAAAGACTTCTAAAAGCATCCACTGATTGAAAAGAATGTAAGGGAAAAGAAAAGCAGAATGTAAGGGAGTTAACGGGCAGAAAGTAGAAACGTAGAAGGGAATTGGTAACAGCAGGAATAAAAACCACGAGGGGAAAGAGCAAGAATATAAGTAAGGGAAAAGCGAACTTAGCAACTAAGTAGTGGAATGATTTCCTGAAGCTATAAGTATTGGATGCAGAGTTTCAGACCAGTCCCTTAGTCAGAGATAGATTCTTTAACGAGCTAGTCAGAGATAGATTCTTTAACGAGCTATAGGAGCCAGCAGCAAGTTTCATTCTCAGTTAGTGCCTCCAGAAGTATTTCTTACTTGCCCACACGAGAGGGGAGGTCTCCCTAATTCAGTTAATAGTAGTCAGCTGCCGGGCTTGTTTCAATAAGTATGAGTTTACAGAAGTAATAGTTGCCTAGGAGCCTCATTCGGGTAGTCAAGATTCACTCCAGTGCTTTCACTTCCTTAAGTAGTGACTTGGCTGTCTGTCTAGTAGTGTCTTGGCCCTTCACGCGAGCAACTATATCAAGAAAGAACACCCCTGAACCCTGCTTTCCAGGATATAACTTACTCTGCAACGCGCGCAACTATCAAGTCATCATTGAATCTATCTCTTGCGCCTGGCATAGAAAAGAGTCAACATCCATAGCCCTGCCCTCTCTCGCTCCTTTAGCTCTTGCCAATCAATGCCCTCTCTCGCTCCTATAGCTCTCTTGCCAATCAATGTACAGATCCAGATGTTCTTGTTCGAGTTGAGTGGAAGAAAATCAAAGAAATGATAAAAACTAGAAACAGCCAAGTCACTTCTAATGTGTAGCGGCAGTGTGTTCGGAGATCTTTCTCCTGAAGAGGAAGCTGTGCCAAGCCGGTATAGTAGCATCCCCAGTGGAATCAGTAGTAGTTTACAGAGAAGGTAGAGAAGATGGTTTACTGATTTAATTGCCTGGTAGTACAGTTAGTGTAGCTCCCCGCTCCCTTATTCTTAGTATTAGTCCGGAGATCCCTGTCTTTCTCTTTCAACTAAGTAAGATCTTGAAACAGCTTCAATTCCATTCTGATTTCTTGCTTGCTCGAGTAGTTGCGAATAGTGACTTGTTGGATCAAGACTCAGTGCGGCTAATGCTTTCGATCAGTATTCCCTTGCCCGCCTACAGAGAACTTGATTGATGTCTTTCTTTATAATACATATCAGTTTCAACCAGCCAACCCATGCCTATGAAGTATTTCCACCAGCCCACCACCATGTAAAAGATTGATTCGAGAGACCCTGATGTCATTTCAAATAGTCCGGCTCATTATTTCGCTGCCCTGCCCCACAGTGTTGGTTAAGAGCACACTAAGTGAGTGACCCATTCTATCTCAATACCCAGCTCATTCCGCCCTTGCTTTTGATCTACCACATCTTCTTGCCCTTGCCCAACCAGTAGAGTTGTCCCGGTTTCGCCCCGCATCAAAGCCTGTACCTGATCTAGCATCTTCTCGAGTCGATGAAATGAGAACAGAAATAGACTCGTTGCCAACACTTGTTGAACGTCCGGGTCCAGAGCAAGCAAGTCGACAAGATTGACAAACACCCGATACTGAAGCGTAGGGCAGCGAGAGAATAAGCTGGCTGTTGCTAAGGTGTCTGCTTATTCTACTTATGGCTACTGCAGCTAGGGGAGCTTCTACTTACTTATCAGTCGCTCGATCATACCAGCTTCTTATGTACCTGCTTATTATCCAATCATTGAATGCCCTAGATCGTACCTGCATTGCAACAACTAAACGACAAGCAGAGGAACAAGTAATTAAGTACTTTAATGAGTTATAAGCAAGTCAAGTATTCGTATCTCGGTAAAACGTGAGTGACGGGACAAAGGTCTTAATCGACTTCTTAACCTTAGCAGCAGTAGCAAAAGGGTTTACTACGGTATAGGAGAAAGAGTTCAAAGTGCCTAATTCAGGTAGAAAATCAATTGAGTGAGATAAGCCGGAGGTATTGTAGAGTAGTCCAGAGCAATAACAGTAGGCGTAGTATAGTGGTCTGGTCCTGTCGAATCCGTTATCCAATACAAGGGTGTTACCGGATGGATTCTATTTCTCTAACCAATCCTTTCCTGGCACCTACCGAGTAGAATGGAAGTTTAAGCAGAAGAATCCGCTGTGTTCAAGTCAGCTCCAAGTCCAGTGTTCGGCAGACAAGTCGAACTCATATGAATATAATATAAAGCATATAACCTATTGATACCAGATTCAGTGTATCGAGTTTTACTCCCTCCGATCCAAGGGCAAGGACAGAAAGAAGCAAGGAGTCAGGTACCCCGGGTTAAGTAGCTCGATAACGGAAAGAAAGGGGACAGGGTCAGTTGCCCTCAACTCTCACTGCAAGTTGAACATATAAGTTGAACATAGGATCCACTCTTGAACTTACTGCCCGGCACACAAGCACTTCTTGAACTCATATTGAATCTAGAACTACACTTGCCAGCAGCCTCCTTCGGACCCTCGTCTCTTGCTCCTATATTACCCCGATCCGCTCCTACTCGCAGGCGGATCTCATCCATATCACTTCTATTCCTCAGCAGACTCAACTCCCTCTTGCTTATCTTAATGAAACGAACAAGTCAGAAAGGAAGGTTATTACCATTATTCTGCATCTAAGGCAACTCAGTAAGGAAAGACAGAAAGTCAAGAATAGGAATGGAACTCGAGCAACTGTTGCTAAGGGAAGAAAGAGAGCAAGTGGATAAGCAGGGTATGAAAGAGAATCAGCAGCACCGAGATCAGATGCAAGCTTAGAAGCAGGAAGGGCCAAGACGACAAGGAACTACTAGACAAGTAACTACTAGACAAGACACTACTAACGAACAAGCCGACAAGCAACTACTAATGTTGCGCGTAGGGTAGTTTCGCTAATGAACAAGCAACTACTAATGTTGCGCGTTAGCGAGTTAAAAGCGTTAGGTAGCTAAAACGTCAGGAGTTACCGGTGTAGCGTCAGTAGTTCTCGTTCCGCGTAGGAGTTGAGTTCGTGTCGCGGCAGGGCCGCTCTTCTGCTCCGGGCCCAGCAACCACTACTGATTAATTGAATGAAACCCCGGTATTTTAGATAGCCGAGTGATTTTGCCTGCTAGATGGCAAATTAGAAATGCTCTTTTTGCGTTTTCCCGTCTTTTTCGATAGCAACCCTGTTTTCGCTACTGAACCAAGGAATTCTCATGATCAATTTATGTTTTCCCGGTAAAAATAGATGCATCGGTGTTTTCACAGCTAACGGACCGGATTGAAATTAGATTCTTGCGTTTTCCCGTCTTTTTTGATAGCAAATGTAGTGACTTTGACTAATGTTATGCGGCAGGAGCGGCGTTACCCAGGGTTTGATCAATTGCTTTCCCTCGAACAACTTCTTATAGAGTTGACTACATACTAGACCTGCCCGTTAACTCCCTTACTTATATGATTGCTCTTTGCAATAAGAGTTTCACTGATTCAACTAACAAGCAACTGCTAACGCCATAGACATAGGACTCCTACTAACGCCATGAACACTGGTGTCTTACGCCTTGGTGCATTTCTCTCCTAACGCTAACTTCTCTTGAAGACTTCCCACTTGCTGCACACTATAGGATTGTTGAACAAGCACTGCTTCTATACGGGCCAGGTGCTCGATACGAAAGAGGAAATTCCAATTAATGAGTTGGAGCTTTGCCTGCGAGTTCTTTTCTTGAACGGAGAGGTCATTGGCTGAGAGGTTGTTTATTGGCTTTCCCGAGTAGTAGGTGCTTCAAGCCTAGTTGATTTAGTCGACAAGTCTTGTTTCGGGAGTAATAGATATAGAAGCAGGTATGATCTAGTCGGAAGAAACTGAATCAGCAGGAGCTAGAGAAGGTACGAGCAAGCGGGAAGGAAAGAAATACTTCAATCAAGAAATCTTGAAATCAATCCAGTGCGGGGCGGGTCAAATAAGATTCTAAAGAAGAAAAGCTTGGCCCTCTCCGATGTCACTTTCCTCTTTACCAATAGGCAAGCAACCGCTTTTCCTACTCCATCTCATCTAACTTCATTTCTTTTCTACTTTCATAGATACCTTCATTCGGCTAATCTACTTACCTCAGGCTCCCTAGCAACAAAGCCTTTACTTGCTTCCGATCTTTCTGCATGTACCTCGACTCTGGCTACCGAGTCCTCGCACTGCTTCTATTGTAGATAACAACGATTGAAGTGAAGAGCAACCAAGACACTACGGCTGTGTCGCGGAGGTGGCTACTTCACTCTTCTACAGTGATTGATTCGAGAGTATTTCTTTCTTTCTTTCCTTCCCGACCTCAACTCTTGCTCCCGCTAGCTTAGTGTTTCAATTGGAATGCTCGTTGGAATGCTCGCTAGTAGAAGAAAAGGGTAAACTACTATTATAGATGGATAGTCGCCCGCATTGAAGAGTAAGGAACAGCGCTACCACCCAGAATACCTATGGTTGTCAATTCCTATTATTAATATAGAATAATATAAGTGATCTCGAATGAAACATGCCTTAACCTTATCACTGGACTTCGCCTATCTCTCCTCGGTCTACAAACACGGATTCCACTCGGAGGATAACAGCTGCATCTCGGCACCCCGACCCGCATAGCACTGTCTTGATTCGATACCAATCGATATGCCCGGATTTCTTCGATATGCCCGATACCAAAGATGGAGAAGCCGAAGAAGGTGCTGAAAGCCTTTTAGTAACATTGAGAAAGTTGAACAAGGCTAAGCAGCGGGACAAACAGAAGTGAAGTTACCGGTTGGGGAAGAATCGACTCGCCCACCTAGCACTAGTTTCATATCCATAGCTATTATCGGCTGCCGCATCACATTAGCAGTGACTTGGTGGATCAAATGCATTCGTTTGCTAGTTTCCTAGTTGCAATTGGAAAGAACGTGTGTTTGCTCGTGGTTCTGCTCCTCGTGGTTCTGCTCCTGTGATAAAGTAAGGAAAGTCAGAGAAAGGCTTATTTCAAGTCAAGGCAAGAAGGCTCAGGCAATAGGATCTGAAGCAACAAAGGCATTACTGGAATGCGGACAATGGGTCATAATGCAACTGCTTCTTATAGCTACTTATACTTATAGCTACTTTGGAATGCGGACAATGGGTCATACCCTTATCCTAGATGCGCTTTCTGCACGCGCCACGAGAACTCCTACGCGGAACATTAGTAGTTCCTTGTCGTCTTGTCGGGTCATAGCTTTCTTATCCCTTAGCAACTGCTTCTTATAGCTACTATTACCATACTTGCTTGCTTCTTATAGCAACTATATCAATACTGGAATGCGGACAATGGGTCATAGTATCTCGTACTACGTACTCTATACTAATATGCGGACAATGGGTCATAGGCTTCCTTCTATTCCCTATGCTTCATTACTTGCTTAGCTTCTTCTACTTAATGCATCTAGTATGACCCATATGCGGACAATGGGTCATAGGCAGTAGAAGTTAAGTACCATTAATGTTGCTAAGGGAGTAGCTTCTTGAACATATATTTTACCATTGCTATAAGAAGCTAAGGGATAAGTATTGGAAGCAGCTTAGCTTGTGTAATTCCTTTCAGAAGAATGCATCTAACTTACATCAATTCCATGCTTTGTTGCGGTAAGTCCACTTCCATTCCTTTCTGAAGTAAGTAGCTTGTCGGCAGCAATTGCCAGCAGCTAAACGCTGCCCTCGGATCTAGTCTTTCTCCTCTACCTATGGATTCAACAGCAACCCATTACCAATCTTCTGCATCTAAGGCTTATAAGCTATACTTGCCTGTCGCTCCAGTTGATCTTTATTCCCTTAGCAGCTTTCAGCACCTTAGCAACAGTGGCTCTTTAGACCCTAGCTACAGCCCAACACCCAGCTTCCTCGCCTGTAATATATAGTATAGTATGTCTGTCTTTACCTTAGAATGCATTGATTCCGCCAAGTCACTTGTGTAGCGGCAGTGTTTTGTTGTTTCAAGAGCAGAAGTAGCAAGCGGTTCTAAGAGTTCTGTTCCTGTTCCTGCTCTAAGATATAATGAAAGTTAGCCAGAGGAGTTTGCCAGAGGATAGAGATTAGCTGTTGAATCAGTTCTATTATATGAGTAAGATAGAATCTCGAAAGTAAGAATAAGACTACGGTGTTCGTCGACTCGGAATGAAAGAAAGGGGTCTCAGATTTCAAGTGCAAACAAGGAATTCGCCCCATTAGTAACATAAGGGCTGGTGACCAAAACTAGAAAGTCGGGAATACGGGCTATAAGCATACTAATACCATACCCTGGAAGCCGTCATTTGAATACTAAACCCAAGAAGCAAGGAGTCTAGGCCAGATCCCTCGAACTAGAGAATACAAGGCAGGAGCTAAAGAGTGAAAGCACCCCCAAGCAACAAGACCTTAAGAAAGGAGTGGGGTTCTAGCTTAGGTTATTCTTGATTCTTATTTGAGTTCTTATCGCTACTACTGTAAGCTTACTACTGACTACTACTATAAGTATAAGTATTAGAGATTACTACTACTATAAGTCAAAGTATTAGAGCACCTCATCTAAGCATGAAAGAAAGGAGTTTATGAATGGCAAGGCAGGAAGGTCAAGCTCACAGGCAGTAAAGCAAGGTTATAGAGCAGTAAGGACAGGCTATGAGTAAGCAGTGGGAGCCTCGTTAGCGGGAGTCCTATTCTAAGTCATAAGTAAAAGCATGAGAAGCGCCAGTGTCATTCTTTGTTTACTACTTGTACAGGGATATCCTAAGTCTGAAGGAGAGGCAAGAAGCAACAATTCCCTATGAAACCTACTTATCGGCAGTATAAATTAATTGACGCCTAAGAACATATGCTTCTCGAGCCTAGCCTACTTTCCATCAGAAGGAGAAGTCTCTTCAGCCAGAGAAGGAGCAGAGCCAGTAGAAACACGAGTCTACTATCCATCTGTAGCTTTCGATCCTGCCCTACAGGAACAGAACCACTTGAATTCCATCAGAGAGCGGGAACAGAACCACTTGCATTATCTCTTTTCTAATAGAATAGAACGGATTACACTCTCCACTCGCCAACCAACCTTAGGGCTCACTAACGCCATGAACAGCAGATAGATATAGAAGTAGTTTTCCACTTGAACAAAGAAAGTAAGATAGTCTGCCCCGAAACTTACTATAGAGGCCTCTTCTCGAGTAGACCGGCAATGAATAGTAAGGGGCCAAGACACTACTAGACAAGTAACTACTAAACAAGCCACTACTAATGAACAAGCAGGCAAGTTACTACTAATGTAACGCGGCAGTAAACTCGACCAAGCAACGGCGCAAGACGTTGTGCGGTAGCGAGCGAAAAGACGTTAGCGAGTTAAAAGCGTTAGGAGTCATAAGAGCGTCAGTAGTTCCTCGTGTCGCGGCAGGGCCGCTCTTCCGTTTAGACAAGCTTTGCAAACCTCTGATCGAGTAGACTTACGACTTCCCGCTTCTCTTAATTGCTTCCCATGCCTACCTCCTTAGATAGGGTAATGCGATACCAATTTAGTATTATGTCCCAATTGCTAGTTAAGTTACCGGTTGGGGAGGAATCCACTCGACCAGCAACCACTAGTTTCATATCCCGAGTTCAATCCAACAAGCAGACAAGCCGACAAGTAACTACTAGACAAGTCACTACTAATGTGACGCGTCAGTGTGTTCTTGTTACGCGTCAGTCGGGGTGCGTTAGGGAGCTAAAAGCGTTAGCGAGTTAAAACCGCGTAGGAGTTCTAGTGTCGCGTAGGGCCAAGTAACTACTAGACAAGACACTACTAATGTGTCGCGTCAGGGACAAGACGACAAGACGACAAGGAGGCAAGTAACTACTAAACAAGCCGACAAGCCGACAAGACACTTGTGTCGCGTAGGAGTTCTCGTGGCGCGTAGGGTAGTTGGGCTAATGAACAAGCAACTACTAGACAAGACACGTATAATGTGGCGCGTCAGGAGTTGCGGGTTGCGCGTTAGCGAGTTAAAAGCGTTAGGAGTTAAAAGCGCGGCAGGAGTTCTAGTTCCGCGTAGGAGTTCTAGTGTCGCGTAGGGCCAAGTAACTACTAATGTTACGCGGCAGTGTTGCTATTACGTGTCGCGGCAGTGTTGCTATTCCGGTTACGCTAAAGTGCTGCTATCTCGTGTCGCGGCAGTGTTGCTATTCCGGTTACGCGGCAGTGCTGCTATCTCGCATCTCAGCACCCCTTAAACTATAAGTTATGAACCGCAGAAAGGAGTATAGACAACTTTCATTCTTTAGCAATCATAAACGCTTGCCTCGCTTTAGCCTTTCATCCATATTTGTTTCAAGAGGAGAGTTAGGCTAAAGGTATTCTGCCAGAGGAGAGCACACCCTGA